>CAJNOL010003162.1:0-25998 GCA_905250125.1 Rotaria sordida | reverse complement strand
GGCCATTCTAATACTCGATAGTTGTTCGAGTACGAAGAACATGGATTCGCCGAACAATACGATCCAGTATCTGAAAGATATATGGTGTTTGTAGTTCGATCAAGAAACAATGCTAACACTTGACCAATTTGACTGAGAGATGATCCACCTATATTTGATGTTGGATCAATGCTGGGTATTACTAAGGTACCATCTGATAATGTATTGTTAAGGAGTGCGTACTTGTAGACGCGAACAGTCGAATCGCTGAGATAGAGATTGTCAAAAACATCGAATGCCAGACCATTAGGTGTGGAACTGGTATTTAATACTGTGATTGCATTGATGTCATATTGGGCACTGGAGCAGGAATTCGTTGATGGCGTACTGGTCGCTGAAAGGAAATGATGCATTTACAAAACGTGATACCGTTGCCTGTTTCTACTCACCGGTGACTGACGGAATTGTCGTCGTGGTAATACCTATGTTTACACGCGTTTATATTGAACATAGCATGTCGCGATAAAGCAAAAAAGAGAACTTACCGGTGCATGTGCTGCGTGATACTATCGAAATTCTCAGCACACGGTTCCCGGTGGATTCAGTGACATAAAAATCTCCTGTTTTATCCATCGCCATACTCTGTAATGCCGTGCTTATACCGTTGATTAGCGACCCTCGAAAAATGGTGATGCCGAAACTAGTGCGTGGTGTATACTGCTGGATTCTTTGATTGCCCGCATCCAAAATGAATAGGTTTTCGTAGGCATCGAGGATGATGGCAGTCGGCGTATTTAACTGCACAGAATATGATCCTTGACCTTGACCTCCTGCTATAACAATACCACTTGTTGCATTATTTGTCCACTTAACAACACGATGGTTGAGAGTATCTGCCACAAAAAGATTTCCACTTCCGTCAACCCATACTCCTTGAGGTGAATCGAGTTGTTCGAGTGTTGAACCAGCTATGCCATTACCAGCAGCGACGATTCCAATGATATTATTTCTTAGCCATTTCGTCACTCGATGATAAGTATTGTCAGAGACATAAAGAGTACCACTTGAATCGACATACAAACCGTAGCTCATGCCTATCTGATTGAGCTCTAATCCTGCTCCATTCGATCCAGCGACAGTAGTTCCTGCTGAAGCGCCATTAAGTGGCCATTCTAATACTCGATAGTTGTTCGAGTAGGAAGAACACGAAATCGTCAAACAATACGATCCAGTATCTGAAAGATATATGGTGTTTGTAGTTCGATCCAGAAACAATGCTAATACTTGACCAATTTGACTGAGAGTTGATCCGCCTATATTGAATGTTGGACTAGTGGTGGATATCATTACGCTACCACCTGACAGTGTGGTGTCACCGCGCTCATACTTATAAATACGATTTGTCGAGTCACTTACATAAAGATTATCGTAGGTGTCGAAAGCTAGACCATAGATAGTTGAGCTACCGGTTATCACTGTTGTTACAGATATATTATATACAGCTCTCGAGCAGGAGATCGATGGATATATACTGCTCCCTAAAAAGTAATGATGTGTTTGTAACAATGTCAGTAATATGTAGATGGTTATATTATTGTCAGACAATGTTCAACTGTTGGTTGCATGTATATGGATTAAATGTTCGTTTAGGGAATGGAGTTTGGCGGATCATGGGATTGATCTGATTCCGCTATGAGAGGAGAGAAGGAAAAATTGAGTAGGGCAGAATGTGGTAGTGCAACCTGCTGCAAAACACGTGATAGATTTGACATAAGCCTCATAACGTCCAGTTGTGGCGACAAATAGCAAATTGAAAACGACTGAAATTGTTTTATATCATCAGAGCTGACGACTTATATTGAAATGCAGTGTGGCACATGGCGTAAAATCTGCATATTATTTTTATTGGTGTTGAATATGGGTTGCCTCTTGCTCAGCTAATGATACTTTTCAAGGACCGCTACGACTTCTAATAAATTAATGACTGTAGCTCGTTCGCATTCTTTTCTTTCTCGCTCGCCGTCGAGACTATACTTGTCTCTTTTCTGCTTCCATTGTTAGTATATACATTCTCTTCCACTCTCCGTGTTTATCGAAGTCTTTCTGATCGTGTTGCAGCCTCCTAATATCTCATATCTCCTGTTGTTTTGAATTCTCAGCAACCTTTGTGATTGATTGTTTGCGCATGTGAGAATTGTCATCTTAGTCTTTTTAACAAATCTTTTTGCTTATAGAAAATATTATTTGTCTATACATCAGCAATCATGCGTGCGTAATACTGAATTTCGTGTTGGAAAAATCTGGCTGCAATTAGGTGGAATGAGGGGAGCGTCGGTCAATGATTCTATGCAGGTCGTAGTGAAACAAGTTTTTGTCATCTCATCAGCCTCTGTCATAGAACACATGTACAGGGTGCGTAAAAATGTTTTTCAGGGGGTAACTCTACGATAACAAATAGTAACCATAATGAATTTTGTACCAAATGAAAGCGCAGAAAAAATGGGATATTCTGATGCTAAATTGTGAGGGTTCTGAAAATTTTTTTATAACGAACATAATTTATTTTTGAAATTTTGCACAGGATCATCGTGATCATGTATCGATAATGAGTTTTCAGGTAAGAAATGTGCTTTTTGCCACAGAAATTTATATAAGTACCACTGTGCAAATTATTTAACTTTGCCCAGCACATAAGATGATACCATTCTTGTTCATTCTCTCATCTTTTTATCTTCCACTTCTGAATATGAATGATGGTATGCCAGTAAAATGAGAGAAAGTGTGTAGCAGTACTTGTTATTTATTCTCTGTTGAATATCTTTTCGTTCTGCAAGCACGTTTCGATTCTCTCATTAAATGGTATTTTTTTTTTCTATCTGTCTAAGAATAAAAATTGCACTACCCTCGACTACAGCACAAAGTTATTTCGTGGTATATAAGGTAGATAGACAAAAACAATCGATTCTTTTGGTGGCTGAAGTTAATTTAATTGGTTGGAAATGGCTGGTACCTACGATTCAGAACAGCAAAGAATCTTCGACAGAATCAAATGTATCGCTTTTCGTGAGGCTCGAGATCGGGATGCAACATTCATTAATCGCCAGTGGATTGCAGAAAAAATTCATCGTAATACGCGATTTGTCACAAAGTGGTGGGAGAGATCGTACGATGATTGCTTCGCTGAGTATTCCGAGTGTGGTCGAAAACTGAAATTATCAGATGCCAGGCAAAATCTCATTCTCAATGCGACTGATAAGCAAAAAAGAAGTTCTTATGCTTTGGTCAAAGAGATTGCAGCAAAATACAAAGAGTATGTTACACCAAGAACAATCGATAATTACCGCCATAGGGATGGATTGAAACCATTTCATGTTATTCCAAAATTCTTAAAAACAGAAACCCATATTTCGGACCGATTGTGATTTTGTGATTGGCTAAGAGACTGGACTCAAGAAGATTTTTTTCATCTTGCACCCTCGGATAAATTTTATGTTTGGACTATTCGCAGGCCAAATTATCAAAATGATAGAGTTTGGGCAAGAAGTATTGAGGATGATTAAAGGTATCGCGAGATGGTAAAAAATCAATTATGTATTAGTATTTTTATCATTTTCACAGCGAAAAAGCTGCATTGGATAATGAAAGAGAAGGGTGAATCTTGGACTGGTCAATATTTCCGTGACTTTATTTTGATGCAGCATGTGTTTCCATTTCTCAAAGACGAAGAAAATGTAATCGATCCTGATCAAGTGATATTTGCCCATGACAAAGCGCCATGCATGCGTGCAAATATGACTCAACATTTGCTTAAAGAGAATGATATCACTTTTTGGGGTAATGACACATGGCCTGGCAATTCACCTGATCTGAATGTCGCTGAACATGTTGGAACAATAATAAAAGATCAAGTTGAGCGAAAAATATTATCGGAAACTGCGGAGAATCGTTATAAGCAAGCGACATAAAAAAAGCATCTCATCGATGTTCTGACTAACATGAAATCAAATGTGGAACTATTTGAAACTCTTACGTTCGTATCCGTCCCGTCTTCAGGCAGTGAGGAATGCGAATGGAGATCACACTGATTTCACTAATCAGTTTTGAAAAATAAATGCTTTTGATGCTATCGATCGCTTCCAATCAGATTCACTTCGAACTGCTTCAAGCAATAAACTTCTTCATAGTGAAATAGCTCGAAATTCTAAAGATAAATTATGTTCGTTATAAAAAACTTTTTAGAACCCTTACAATTTAGCATCAGAATATCCCATTTTTTCTGCGATTTCATTTGGTATAAAATTCATTATGGTTATTGTGTGAAATCATAGAGTTACGGCTCCTGAAAGACTACTTTTGGCATCGTTTTTTCAGAGATTTGTTATGTTTGTTATAAAAAAATTTTCAGAACCCTCACAATTTAGCATCAGAATATCTCATTTTTTCCGCGCTTTCATTTGGTATAAAATTCATTATGGTTACTATTTGTTATCGTAGAGTTACACCCTGAAAAACATTTTTACGCACCCTGTATATAAGCGTTAAATGTAGCTTAATTTCCTATCGGAAACGATTTTCTCATCTGTTCACAGGACTGTCTTCTGTTTCTCTACTATTACACTTGCCATTACTACCATTCACCTACACAGAAAACGTATGTTCTTTATTGATTATCGTGTATCTCGTCGTTGCGCATTACGCCAATTCTCTGTCGTTTTTGTCTTTTCTTCGTATTACAATGTCGTCTTTTTAATTCTTATCGATCGTAACAAGTTCTCTTTGAATAGGATTGAAGGATAGGTGAACTTGTAACTGTGAAGAGAGAAACATTTGGAATACCTCGATGAGTTTCTCTCAATGGTTGTCATGTACGTTTCGAAGGTTGCAAGAGGCAATGAATATTGTTTTTCGTTCTTAATACGAGGAAAGTATTTTGCATAGTAGTTACATAAATGCTTGTCCCTGATGATAAAAGCTATTTCGTCTTGTTTTCGAGAAAAACAACATTTCTGATTTTTTTTAGAACTCATACTGAAAGAATGAATAGGATTGTTTAGTTAACAACAATTAATGCTCTAACGTTCAAAAACAAGATATTTCAAAGGTTTCAGATTGTTTTAGCTTAATCTGAAATCTATAAAATTTCGAAAAATCATGGTTTTTCAAAGGTAGACTGCTGTTGATTGTGATGTTGTTATCAAAGCGATAGAAATGAGGAGACTTTGATCATTTTCTGTTTTGAAAATCTAGTCGTATGTCATACTAGCGTGAAATTTCGTGTTCTTATGCCACAGTACTCGAACATTTGTTTTCTTCTTGATGAAGGAACATATTCAACTATCAGACATCATTTGATCTTATCTTTTGGCTATGAGTAGGACTAAATGAGACTAAGAAAATTCTAAAAGACTTCGTGTCCATGGCCTGTCTGGACGAAGATGCGATGACTTGAACTTTAAAAGAAGGCTTTTCTTACGTTTTTCTCAATTTTTCTTTCTTGTTTTGAGAAGTTGAGACTAGAACTTTTTGACATGGAATTGTCCTTTAACACTACGAGTTTGAATTGTTTTCACTTAAAAGACGTGACTAATCTCGACATAAACATATCTCTAGCGCATAATCGCATTTTTTACGTGAAAACAAGTCAAGCTCGTAGGGTTAAATAACAATTACATGTCTAAAAGTTCTGATCTCAGCTTCTCAAAATAAGAAAGAAAAATTGAGAAAAAACTAAGAAAAACTTTTTTTTAAAGCTCAAGTCATCCAATCTTTGTCCACAGCGCTTCATGGGCACGAAACATTTTAGAATTTTCTTACTCTCATTTAGCCTTATTTATAGCCAAAAGATGAGGTCAAACCTTATCTTAGAGGTGAATGTGTTGCCTCATGTAATTTCTATAGGAAATATTAACGTCTGAAACTAGCCAAGCTACTCAAGTTTATAGGATCCTACCAACAATTTGTTGTATCGAAAAGTCGACCTGAGCCGAATTTTTTTAACCCTTTTTAATTCTATCGAAGTTTCTCTTAACCAATATATGGGAAAAAAGTTCGCGACATTTTTCCTATTGATATAAATAGAAAAATTTCTGAGAACTTTTTTCCATATATTATATCATAAGATGTACCGTGAAAAGCTCTACAATTTATATAAGACAGCTTTTCTTACAATTGCACTTTTTATTTTCAAAATCTACAAAAGGTGAAAAGATGACATGAAAAAAACAAACTCATCATGTTTCAAAAAAAAGTCTTTTTCGCAGTGTCGAAATTTGGTTGCTTCGAGTTTGATCGCTTTTGAAAATAAAAAGTGCAACTGTAAGAAAAGCTGGCTTATGTAAATTGTAGCGCTTTTCACGCTGCATCTTGTGATGTATATTATTTTTTTTAATAAAACATACCAGGTATTAGATAAAAAAAACGTATTGGTGGTGTATTGAAAAAAGACTTTCTCGCAGCATTGAAATTTACTCGTTCAGAATTTTAATGATATTGGAAACAAAAGTGCAATTGTAAGAAAAGTTGTCTTATATAAATTGTAGAGCTTTTCACGCTGTATCTTATGATATAATATATGGAAAAAAATTCTCAGAAATTTTTCTATTTATATCAATAGGAAAAATGCCGCGAACTTTTGTCCCATACTATATGCAGGATTTCTAAGTACATCTCGATATTCTCAAGCAAGTAATTTTTAAGGTATTGCATGTAATTGCATATTGTTCAGTAATCTTATAAAGCCTGCTTAAGTAAGCACTTGTAATGTTTTGAAAGTAGAAATCAGCTAAAAGGCATCAGGTTAGGTGGACTGAACAGTGTTTTATCACTATATACGCACATAATATCTGTATTATGAACAGGCCAGGCTATTATTTGCACTCGCTAAGTTGAAATATATAAGTGTCTCGGACCTGAGAAATAGTTGGAATAACAAGTTTATAAGAGCTCTAAAGTGCTTAGATAGTTTGCGCAGATACGAGCGTTATGATTTGAAAAACTTAAGTCGCTTTAGGCACTCTGTTGCAGTTAAGTACCGTACAGCCGATTCTTTACATTTGTGCGCACGTTGGAAGCTTGGACATAACTTACAATGATACTATTTGTCATATGAGTCTAAGTCAGTTTAGTGCAGAGTCAGATGTGGTTAGACTCACCGCATGAATTAGTAGCTATATCGAATTTCTGAAGTCGGCCGTTATTGGTATCGGCAACGAATATGCTGCCTTGATGATCAAAAGCTAAGGTCCATGGTGAGGCTAGCTGATCAGCTGCTGAACCATATGCAGTTGAACATCCGATCACACATTGAAATCCTTCGGCACTTGATTTAATAATACGATTATTGCCACTATCCACAATAAACAGATAGTCAGCACCATCAACAGTAACTGCCGTTGGACACGATAGCGGGAAGCTTATTGCTGCTTCACTTCCTGCAACTGTCGTTCCTTCAGATTCTCCGAATAGAAAAAACTGAACTCGGTTGTTTCCACAATCCGCTACATACAAATTGAAGTTGTTATCGACAAAGATTCCATAAGGAGTATTAAGCATATTCGATGCTGATCCAGCAAAATTGGTACCAGCAATTATAGTTATCGTATTTGCATCATCGAGTGACTGTTTAGTAACTTGATGATAATCTCCCATAGAACAGTAGAGGTTGTTGCTGGTGTCAACAAAGAGGCCAAAACAGATTCCATTGATTTCTATCACGCTGACACTACTTGTTGAGTTCAATGTCCATTTTACAACTTGACTGTAAGTATTATTAAAAACGCTGTTACGATAAATATCTCCCGTAGTTGTAACAAAGAAACTGTAGGAGCAAGCACCAACGAGAGTTCTGTTAGGGATTACACTATCCTTCGGCCACACTTGTAGTTCGTTTAAAGCACACGAGTCTACATATAGGGTGTCGTTGATGTCAACAAAAACACTAAGGGAAGGAAAGCCAGTTGTACCAGTGTTTAAAAAGGTAGCTCCATTAGTATTCCACGTGGCATTTGGACAGAACTTCAGCTGATGAACAGATGAATCTATAGAAGATGAAATACATTTTCCACTGTTGAGTTGAAATTAGGACAAAGTGCAAGTGTTGAAAACTACGAATTACCATTGGCACCGTTACTTGTGATTAGTTTCGACAACGATCATGAAAAACGTTTCTAATCGCGCAATTGACTAGTGTTACTAGTACGCTAATGATATATGCTACTTGTTCCACCGATCTATTCAGCCTTACTTTCCTCCCTACGTCGAATTTCTAAAACTAAACATACGACGACCGTACACGATCTTATATAATCCTCATAGAAATTCGTATGTGTTCTGTACAAATGGAGACCGTCTACGAACTTCGTTCTTTAGCTATAAACATTTATTTACGGACATTTAAGATCATGCGGTTTCATTCAGATTTCAATAATCCGTATCTTTTGATGATCTCCAAATACGGAATGCAATTAGCCTTGGTACGATTGCATACGATACAATTGAGCTTGAGAAGTAAAAAATTGATTCTTCTTTGAAGTACTCGTGCTCTCAACAGTGACTTTCTCAAGGTTTGCGCAATTGTAGTTACAAGAGTTAGAACGTGAATGTTGGATAGTTCTGAACAATCACTTGATATATTTAGAAATTTTTACAAGAAGAGTAAAACTATTGTAGATTAGGCTTCGGTTTTCCAATGACGGAACTACCTTAACTTGTTCTGAGCTTGCGACTACACGTTTTGGCTATAAATAAGCTTCACTGGAACTCAAAACATTCTAAAGACTTTTGTGGTCACGACTTTTTTCTCTAGAAATATGGTTAAATGTAGGCATAAAAAATGGGCTTTTTACCAGTTTTTGTAAATTATCAGTTCTCCTTTTTCCGCTGCCTTGAGAAATAATATTTTTCACAGCTGATTCTAGGGTGATTTGTTTTCAGAATTAATTTGAATTTAATGTTTTTTTTGGAGCTAAGAACATCAAATATTAATTGTATACGGCATATGAAATTAAATTCCCATGAAGGGCAAGAAAAAAACAGAAAAATTAGTGTTCAATCTTTTCGTCCACATATGTGCTATATACATGTTCGTGAGAAACACTCGACATATGCAATAAGCTGGCATCACTGTTCATACTGAATGTAATAACTGTTAGCGCAACCCCTGTGAGACTAAAGTGTGAAACATGATGGAGCTGCTGACACTGTAAAAGTGAGAACTTACGCGTCTGTCACGGTCCCTAGCGAAGAGGAAGCGTTGCTAAGTGTGTGTGTGACGAAAGCGACGTCGCTAAGATGTCTTTCATGGTCTGTGAGCCCGTTATGCCTGAATGGTTAAGTTGTTCGGCACGTACTACCACCGACTGTGTTCGAACCTCGGCATCATCAGACATAGAATGGCCTTGGACAAGTCAAAAAAGGCTTTTTGTCTCGGATCGCCTGTACGATAGCATACTGACTACGTTGTGACATACATCGGCTCTTGTAGCTAGTATGTGGCTAGTCAGAGTGTACGGGAAGCTGAAGTGATTAAGCGGAAGAACTCTCAACCAGACCAGCCTTCTGTACAGAGCTACAGCTAATATAGTTGTAAGAAAAATATCGGGCCTTCGAAACTGTCTCTGGACGGCACTCTATACCGCAAGGTAGTCGAAAGGTAGGGTACTCTTCTTCTTCTTCTTCACGGTCTGTGATATCTGTCACGTCTGTGGGGAGGAAGAAGGTGAGGGAGTCCAAATTTCTATCCTATGTACTTCAACATTCCTTTTAGATCGTGTTTCACAAAAGATTATCAGCGCAACTGTTATCAAAACTATATTATCTTAACGAAGTTTAAGGAGCGATGTTTATCGACCTACGAAAGATAAACAAGTTCATGAAGTCATCGAATATCTCAATATTTCTTCGCAACTATTTCAACTTTTCTATCAGCTTTACCCATGTAAAAAAAATCAAATTAAAAATCGATTAAAATGAGACGATTTTAATCTGATTTTAACCAGATTTTTCAACCTTAAAAGACAGATTTTATTTGACTTAATCTTTTTTTTATCGATCAAAATCGATTATTGAAATAAATCGATTATAATTGATTATTACAGTTTTTTAATAGATTTTAATCGATTAAGAAAGATTAAGTCAAATAAAATTTATCTTTTAAGGCTGAAAAATCTGATTAGAATCAGATTAAAATCGTCTCATTTTAATCGATTTTTAACCTGATTTTTAATAATTTGTTTTACATGGGTATCATCCGAAATTTACATTGAATCCACACTTGATCAGACAGATTAATACGACCATTTATCAAAGGCAAATCGAAAACAATGCAATATATTTGAAATATGGATATATCAATGTCTATAATCTAACTTCTGAAATGTATTTAACATACTCGAAGTTTTAGACCTACACAGAACGATATTTTTAAAACAGAGAGCGAATCGAACCGAGTTTTTCTGAATCGAGTTCGGTTCAATTCTGTTCGTTTTCACTCTGTTTTAAAACATGATACATAGCCTAGTTTTGAACATGCATTTGATCCTCTTTTTGGAGAGAAGAGTAATGGGCACGAACGCTTTCAAGATTTTCTTAGTTTCAATAAAACTTACTTATAGCCACAAGATGAGATCAAAAGCTCGAGGCCAGTGAGGTGCTTCTCACGTAAGTTCATCTATTCCATTTCTTCTCAATAAGACAGTTATTCAGATAGACAAAGATATATCTTGTTTGTGTTCAAAGAAGAGATGGAAAGAGAAAGGTTTGACTACGTCTACACAGAATTGTACGTCGTTGCTTGACGTTGCGCTCATATGCAACTGAATGCAAATAACTGCAAGGGTGTCTTTTGCATCATGTGTGAGCAATGTGCGTCGCACTAGTAGAAATAAAGGGACACTAACACGCACATTTTGTACAACATTTATCTACACTGTAGTTTATAAAACAATATTCGGAGACTGCTACATAAGCTAACAGAGTTCCGCATGCGATGGAATGGAATGAAAAATAGTCTCATAAGACAGCTCGTATAGTAAAGAGGTTTTTTAAGTCTTGAGCCGACTCCCATGACGTTCTTCTTCAACCATATCACTGTGCCAATATTTGTTTCTGTTTAGGACCGTCTATCGACAGTCAAGCTTTTATACTAACCGTACAAATCCTACTGTTTCCGTCAAGGACGGGATCGTGAATTTAGGATCTGAGAATCTTGACAGGCGGCATCGAATACAATAGTGAATTCATCGACACAACTAAAGTCCATTCGAATTTACCGAACTGTGGTGGAATCCTGGATCGGCTTTTTCTCTTAGAAAACTTCAATTTCATGCCTCTAAATATGAAGAAATAATAAGACTTCTTCTCTAGTGTATTTTTCATCCATGAATTCTCAGCTTCCAATAGTTTCGTTAGCTTAATTATACAGCCAAAGATCATTGAAGATTCCGTCATAGTGTCATGTAGTGCAATCGATTTCTTCATGTCTTTTTGCACTCGAGTAAGATCTATAGCACTTAAAATCTAGCAGAATCCATTAGAATTTACTATTTACCAATTAGTTTTTTCTACTCCAAAATTTGTGAAAAAATCGCGCTAAAAATTGATTTCAAGTAAAGATTTTTTATGATCATGTCTTTTTATCCATATAACAGTTATGGTGGAAGACTATTAACAAATATACACTAGGGTGAAGGAGATAGAACTTCACACAAATAGTTCCAGTTTTATTATTTAAACTTCTGTAAAAGGCTTAAAATTGTTCATGTAAAATAGTACAGGAAAGCCACGAATGAGCCTATTTGTGTTGAAGAAAAAGGTCAAGAATAGGGACATAATAAACTGCGTTACTCACTATTCCTTCAAAGTCGCTCTACTTCGTATTTTAACGAAGCAGAACTTGCCGCTTTTTTCATAAAGACAAAAGAAGAAAATCCTATGTGACGGAAAATTCGTTCCATCACATGGAATATTTTAAAAGCATTCATCAGAGCTAGGTAAGAGTCCGAATCATGACTCTGACTCGAGTAGTCTCTAGTTACATTTTTTTAAGGAATCTAACTTGGCTTGGGCTTGAAAATTGGATAACGTTGACTTAAGTCGCTTATTAAAAAAAATTCATTTACTATTACAAAAAGAACGATTTATAAGATTAAATTTCACTTGTTCATATCCTTCGTCATAATTGAATAAACTGGATGAGAACGATTTTATGATGAGCTTCTTTTTACCTATGCATGCATATACTCACAAATGATAGTGTACGCGTATTGTTGAGTACATCAGCTGTGCCTCATTCTGTGTCGTTCGGACTCGTATAACTTGACTCGATTTAATCTGCCTCGAAATCGCTATGAAATGACTGGGACTTTACTCGGTTCGACAAAGACTGACTCACTCATCTCATCCGGAAAATTATAAGCTAACCATATAAAAATATAGTTAGAGAAGTGTTGTTTCGATAAAACATACTCGTTGCAACACGAGGAGAAGTTGTCGCAGTGGTAGTGGTTCTAGTTGACATGGTGCTGGTCATCGAAGTAGCAGCCATTGTTGTATTGATAGTGGCTCTAGTTGAGGTAGTGGTTGTTATTGGGGTAGTAATTCTTGTTGTACTGCTGGTACTACCACTGGTTGTTGTCATTGCCGATGTTCTGATGGGCACTTAATAATGACATAATAAGATCGTTTGAGATTTAGTCTGCAGAAAGTTAGGCATAAGATATTTCCCTTCATCAATACATATTAACAATAAGGAGAACTGGTTTTATTATGTGCTTTGAGTTTTCTTACGGAACAGTACAAACCAGCATTTATCGATATACTAATGAGCTGACATTTTTCTGAAGACAACAGAATCCAATTGTTCTTAAATAAAAACTCTTCTTTAGACTTCAACGAAAGCACAATATCGAGACAAAATTGAATTCTTTTCCAATTTTCTCCAAAAGAATTGCTCAGCTGAAAACTACGACCGCAGTCGGTCCTGTTGCTCCCATCTTCTCAGCCTGCTACTCTTATGATCCTATTCTTCTCTATCCAATCCCAGTTAAAATGTGACGTGAGCAGTATGGCGTGCCCTGAGCTCTGACCGAGACTGTGGAAATTTATTTTGCATCCATGCATGCACTGCTCTTCATCACACCTGCTCTCCAATGAGACCGTGTTCAAAAATCGCATCCATCTTTGAAATATTTGTTGAGCATTTAGTAATTGAAGGTGTGGGAAAGGAAATTTTTTTCCTTTCTGTATCGTTTACTCAGTCGGTGTTAGTGATAACAACAAACAAATATACTTGCCTTGTCAAAAAAGAAAAAGCTTCAAATGCAAGCACTCAATTGATACCTTTTATAATCGCCAGCTGTCAGTCGTGTAACAGTGTGGTAAAATAGAGGTATTTATAAATATAGATACAATTAGTGATACTGGAAAAATTCTAAGAAAGGGACTCGATCTTACTGTCAGAACGCTCAAGTGTTGCACGGTAACGCTGATGAGGGAACGTTTCCAACTGATCCATCGCTTTTTTGCTTCATATTTTGCCCATAAGTAGGGTACATGTAGACTAGAAAAAAGCCTAAGAGGTTATGGATCTCTGCTGCGATTTGGCTGAGATATTTCAGTTTTACTCGAAGCGCTATGACAAAATGTCGCCGCTCATTTTTGGGTTCAAAACAAAGTGCTAGTAAACCTATAATATTAGAGAGTGTGTGCACATGGGATGTGGATACTCCGTGCGCCCTCACTCACATTCTCGCTCTCACCCCTTGCCCTCACCCTCACCGCGACGATCTATCCGGTCACCTTACTGGAATTTCTCTGCAAGACTTTGATTTTCCAGCAAAATCGTATTTTCGAATTTTGATCTAAAACTTTGCTCACATAAAGCACTCAACTAGACTAGCATGTGGAAAAAATTTCAGAATATTTGAACATAGTACCACTGAGATATGAACTTTCCAAAATATAGACGCTTTTCCATAGATATTGTATAAAACATGGATACTTTGGAAAATTCATAAGTCGATGGTACTATGTTCAAATATTCTGAAATTTTTTCCACAAGCTAGTCTAGTTGAGTGCTTTATGTGGGCAAAGTTTTAGGCCAAAATTCGAAGATACGATTAGGGGTGCAACGGTGATGATAACAGTATCTACGATTACCGGTCCACTATGGTAACCGTAGGTAGGGTGAGAAGACGGTGAAGACCGAAAAGACTACGATACACCTACGGTGAAGGCTGACATATTTGTAGTGCCGAGTCATCTTAATGAGAAGTACTGAATAACAGAAAAAATTAGTCGTCACCGTAGGTTCTCATCAAGTTATCGGCTTCACTGGTCTCAGCAATCATATGATATGGTGTTTAAGACCGATAAAGCCGGTAACCTGATGGGAACCTACGGTGAAGACTAGTTTTTCCTGTTATTCAGGTACCTCTCACTAAGATGACTCAGCACTATAAATATGTCAGCCTTCACCGTAGGTGTATCATAGTCTTTTCGGTCTTCACCGTTTTCTCATCCTACCTACGGTTATCGTAGTAGACCGATAAGCGTGGTACGAAGCATCCGTCAAGTTTCGTCACCGTTGCATTTCTAGATACGATTTTGCTGGAAAATCAAGATTCTACAGGGAAATTCGAGTAAAACTAAAATATCTCAGCCAAATCGCAGCATAGATCCGTAATCTGTCAGGTTTTTTCAAGTCTCCATGTGCCCTACTTATGGGCAAAATATGGAGCCAAAAGCGATGGATCAGTTGGAAATGTTCCCGTGTGAGACCTCGACTTTTTTTCGCCTACGCCACTAATTCACACATATTCTGGTAGGAAATTCATCGTGGCAAACTCATTTTACATTGCTCATAGAAATGTGCACTCGACTTGAGCATGAAGTCTGGTTGTTTTTATGGGATGGTCGACATTATTCCAACTGAAGATGAATAATCAACGTTTGGACCTATCTTCTATTATAAACAAATATGCATGATCTCTCATTACAGTTACTTGGATCACAGAGCCTCATGTTAAAAGTATTTTACCTGTTGAATCGGTTGTTATCTCATTTTGTGATGGGCATAAAGTAGTTAAAATCAATGGCAAACATATTCTTCGCGATGCACAACATGAATTAATAACACACACAGCTGCATTGAACATACATTCTCCAGTGTCGTTATCACATGGTTCAAGAATAGAGCATAAGCTGCCCGGTGAACAGTAACTGATATTGTTGATCGTACGAAAATCAAAGCAAGGTGCTGGTGATGTACGACAACTATGGGTGTTGTTATTGCTCGAACCTATAGCACACAATGGTACAGAGCAATTCAATAAATGGTTCTGAGCAGAATGAGATGTATTCAATAACTGCAATCTGATAGTAGTATCACCTTCGGAACAGGAATAATTGGCAGCGTTGTTGATACTTTGACCTAGAAATAGTTTATGTATATTTATAAGACCAGACACACAAAAAAACCCAGATATACCATTTATCAGTAGTGAAAAAGTGCCTATACTGAGCACAATTGCTAGCCACATATTCTCACTTTAATAAAAACTATGAACAGGCATCAGTAATGTAAAAGCTTTTTTCTGTTTGTTAAAAATGATTGTGTAGTAAAACTATAGTGGTAAAAAAAAAAGGTAACTTTCAGACGGCCTTCACGGCTTCATTTATTTTTCTTCATTTGCAATTTTAAGGAATCAAAGTAAACATTCACTTACTAACACATGCGAAAGCTTTAATGGTTCTGTCCTGTTGTTTACCCTGCACATTAACCTATGCGCAGAATATGTTTCTTTATGCTCCATAAATCAGTTTGCTTATGTACACTAGAATAAAATGTATTGTATTTATTTGGGAACAAAATATTTGATCAGTAAAATAGATTAAATGATCGGTATAAGGATTTAATGATCAGTACTAAAATTACCAGTAAATAATGATAAAATGATCAGTTTATTAGATATAAGTAACAGTAACAAATACAATTTATTTCAGTAAAAAATACAAATTTGATCAGTATAAAATAGAGATTTTATCAGTAGAAAAATAAGTTTTAACAGTATTAAGTAACATAGTAAGCGAAAAATAAATTTGAATAAATAAAGAAAAATCCGAAAGAACATTTAATAGAAATCCAAAGAACAAGTGAGAGAAAAAGAAAAAGAATATAAACATGAAATTATTGTACCAGTAAAGCGGGTTTAGCCTTAGCTGGTCTAACGTAGGATATCCTAGGTCAGGATTCGAGTATTTCATCTCGCGATTCGCGATACGCCCAATTCCAACTGAGATCACACTGGTTCCAAGTAGAACTCGATGAGCTCTATCCAACGCACTAGTTTTTTCCGAAAACAAACAATCTTTACTGGTCAAAACCCGTTTTTGTCGCAAAAAAAACACGAAAAAGCAACACAACGACACCAAAACCACTCGCGATTCTCTCAGAGACCGATTCCAACAAAACCAACACTAATTCCAAATAGATCTCGATGAGCTCTATCGAATGGATACCTTTTGAGCTTAAATCGATTCACCTATCGCTGAGAAATCAGCCAATAGGCCCCAGAACAGGGCTTTCCCTGGAAAACCTGTCACGATTCTACCAGTGACCGATTCCAACAAAACTAACTCCGGTTCCAAGTAGATCTCGATGAGCTCTATCGATTGGACACCTTTTGAGCTTAAATCGATGCACCGATCGCTGAGAAATCAGCCAATAGGCCACAGAACAGAGCTTTTCTTCCGGAAATTGTATCACGATTCGACCAGACATCGATTCCAACAAAACTAACGCTGGTTCCAAGTAGATCTCGATGAGCTCTATCGAGTGGATACCTTTTGAGCTTAAATCGATGCACCTATCGCTGAGAACGGAGAAAAGCCCTGTTCTGAGGCCTATTGGCTGATTTCTCAGCGATGGGTGCATCGATTTAAGCTTAAAAGATATCCATTCGATAGAGCTCATCGAGATCTACTTGCAACCAGTGTTGGATTTGTTGCAATCGGTCACTAGGCAAATCGCGAAAGGGTTTCCCGAAAAAAGCGTTGTTTCCGTCCTTGTGGGCCGATTTCTCAGTGATGGATGCATCGATTTGAGCTCAAAAGGTGTCCATTGGATAGAGCGCATCGAGATCTACTTGGAATCAGTGTTGGTCTTGTTGGAATTGGTCTCTGAGCGAATCGTGAGTGATTTTGGTGTCGTTGTGTTGCTTTTTCTTGTTTTTTTTTGCGACAAAAACGGGTTTTGACCAGTAAAGATTGTGTTTTCGAAAAAAAACTAGTGCGTTGGATAGAGCTCATCGAGTTCTACTTGGAACCAGTGTGATCTTAGTTGGAATTGGGCGTGTCGCGAATCGCGAGATGAAATACTCGAATCCTGACCTAGGATAGCCTACGTGCTGGTCTACCTCTTTTTCTTCTCTCACGGATGGGAACTGTTTTTGCTGATGGTAGTGGTTTGCAATATTTTAAACGAATAGCCATACCAACGACGTGCTTGCATATGTAATTCTTAAAAAACCCTGGACAGTTGCATTTTGATTTTTCCCAATCTGATCCATTATCCATTTCCATACACCAAATATCAAATGATTTTGTGAATTGATAAAATGTTGACCATGTTTGATTTTGATATTTATTTAAGTGGCTTGAGATATTGATTGTAAATCACGAGCGGGCATATAATATGTTTTTGAACAATCATTGGGAATACAAATTATATCTGTTGTCGATTTAGCCCATTGATAAGATAAAGTCCATAATTCCAAAGATATTGTTGGTTCAGTAGCAAATATTTTTTCATTGATTGATGTGATATCTCGTTCAATGGACCAATTATTGACAATATTTGAAGCTATTGTCAAAAATCTTGATAAAACATGACGTTCTCTGAATGTTCCATCATCTTTAATTGTTCTGTTGGTTGCTTCTAAAGCATTGTTTGTGCTTGGTGTATAAACTTGTATACCTTCATGCCAACCATCATTTGTTTTGAGCCATTCATTGTGAAAATAATTCATAAAATCTAGTATTGATTGATTTTTTTGTTTGTTGTTCATATTCCATTTCTTTATAAATAATGTTGATGCTAATTTGAATACTTCTGTAGAATTAGATAGTTGGAGCATTTCGATATCTTCTATGATTTCTTTTGCAATATGTTTGTCATCTATTTGACATACACGACTGTCAACTTTTCTTTTCATGTGTGCCCAACACATTATTTGATTATAGGAAGAACCAAATATATTTGTAAAACCATTTTTAATTGCATCAGCAGCATCAGATATCAATGCTGTTGGTTTTAGTAAATCTTTATTTATTTTTTGCATACCAACTTGAATACTATTGAAGATAAATTCAAAATCTTTACTTTTTTCATTTGAACATACTGCTAAACCAAATGGATGAAATGCTTTGTTAAAATCAGTAGTACCGACAATTAAGACAGGAAAACCTTGCCAAACTAATTTGTACGTAGCATCATCATGTAAATGTGACGATATTGATGCGATATTGAGCAAACGAACAGATGATATAAATATACGGAATTTATTTTCATTATCTTCTTCAATATCTTCATCATCTTCATATTCTTCATTATCATATAATATTTTGTATGATACAACGAAAGCTTTATTTTCATCAATTGGAACTTCTACATTATCATCACACCATTGTTCAAATTCACCTAAACTTATTTTATGTAAACCATATTTCTTTTTTTTGTATTGGACAAGGTAATTTTTAATCTGTATTAATGTTGGCATTTTCATTTTTCTTGTTTGAAGTGCTCGAATAATTTGCTTTGGCTTCATGATACCATCATTATATAATTCTTCAATGCACTTTTTAACATTCGCATCAATACCACGAACTTTTTCATTATGATGCTCATGTTCAGCTTCAGTTTTATAAAGAGTTACTTGATCACTGTCTGCATGATATAACAGATGAATACTTGCACTACATTGAGGTCCACGAAGTTTAGCTTTGTTGCATCTGTAATAAACTCTTCGTCCATCTTCTATATAATTGGTATACTGCTTTGATCATATATTTTCAACTGATGCCTCTGCTTCCTCAGCATTATCAAATATAGCTTCTTTAACCCAATGCTTAGATCTTCTCTTCTTCTTGACATTTTTATTTCGATTTAAATTATTATTTTCTTCGACAACTTCATCTGATACATCACTTTCATATTGTGCAACCTGTATCACTTCCATCTTTTTTACTTGTTTACACAACTGATGATGAGAGATAGGATAGAAACAAAGAGTACGCATATATCGTCATATATGTCGTACTTGTTATCTGTACGACATAGTCGAAGAACAAAAAAAAAAAGGTAAAAAATGAATCATACCATAGCACATTTAAATTTCTATACTCATCTTTTTATTTAATTTACTGTTAAATAATTATATTTACTGATTCTCAAATTTATTTACAAACCTTATTAATTAATAACTGATCATTGAAATATTTTACTGATCAATCATTCTATTTACTGATTTTATAATATTCTAATGTACTGATCACTTAAATCATAGCCTATTTATTTGCTTTGCTCGATAGTGTTGCATGTTCCACTGTGAAAATCTGTCGCAGTCAATATGTGACGTATTATAGATGTATGGTAGTCTGTCTGGGTGTGGGTGTGGGTGTCAGTGCAGGCACACAAATACCTTTACACTCACACCCTTTTTTCGAGTTTTCTACTTCGAGATTTCTTTTTTCAGGGTTTTCACACAATATCGATGAGATTTTTGATCACATTTTCCACATATCCTCGTGAGTACTCCAAAAGTCGCATCAGGCTAACTTTTCACCAGCTTGTCCAAATATGCTAAAAATTTGGATTTAGAGGTTTTAGATGCTGCGGAACAAGATGAAAACATAAAATCAAAAATTTAAATTTTGACGAGTGCTTTGGTATCTGGCATAGATCTCGATGTTCTCATAGAGTCTCCCTTAACTTTCTGCTTGGATTTGTTATATAGGAAAGAGCATTTTTGACTTGGAGTTCATGTGTCTGCTGAAAATCATCATCTTTGCCAGTGATCAGAAAGTTGCCCAACTATCGTTAAAAGGATTTAAGATGATTTAACTGAGTTTAAATAATTTATACGATTTTATTTTGAAAGTCAGTTGATTTAAATCAGTTGTTTTCCTCTTGTATCTGACCATTATTACTACTACTAAGTTTTTGATCGAAAACAAAATAAAAAAGATATTGAATCAAAGCTGAGAAATTGTATTTGACCAGTGAAGTAATAGATGAAAGCTAAAATGTAGAATAGAATTATTTAAGATTGAAGATAAGTTATTTTTTCATAAAAAGAAAATATTGATATAGGTTTTAGTCGCAGTGATAGATGTCGCTAGTTACTAATCTCTAGAGAATTCCATTCCAGCAATAAAGATTTATTGTATCCAAAACGTATAGTTTTCACTACATCTATTCCCAATGGACATAATTGCACCATTTCTAACTGATTATTCAAAAAAACAGATAGTTAATGTACTTGTGTGTATTAAAAGTCTGAGATTATTTCAAATAGTATAAATGTTTCGTCTCTTCTTTTTATTATGATATCAATAGAAAATAAAAGCAACTTACGACTTATTGTTTTCATTGTTCACTTATCTGTACCATTATGAATACAAATCAATTAATCTAGTTAGAAAAAAATTATACATGTTAAAGAAAAGTTTTTAAATCCCACATGATGATAATACCGTGAGTACTGATAATATTTAATGAAATAAAAATCAGTCGATGACAATAAACAAAATAATACCATCTCGCATATATATTAAAAGTTTCCATCGATGTTTTTGAAATGTACAATCGCATTATAAAAATTAAAATATGCCTTGTAAATATCCGAGCACTTAAGTAAATGATATAAGTCGAAGTATTACAAACCATAGGTTTCTGTTGTGGCTGAAAATCTGTCGCTGCCACGATAGACGACTAGAATCTCATCTTTTGATCTCAAATAAAACTCTACAAATACACAATGAGAACAAATTTTTTATGTAATTCTGCAATTCTTATTGTTAGATTTTGAACGAGTCAGTTTCCTAAAACCATTCTATTCTATATGAAATATATTTGTATGGTCTTTTGCTTCAATACAGATTGAGTTGAGTATCTAATGAAAATCTTGAGTGATGTGTTTAGACTTATTTAGGATAGAAAATTTGTCGAACAAGACCATTTCTTTTCACTAACAAAAATTGAATTGTAAACGTGTTTATAAACATTCGTGTTCGAGATGTGTGCATTTCTCCTTTTAGTTTATTTTATAAAAAACAAGTGTATGTATACAAATATGAAAACAAAGATAAAAATATCAGACGAACAAAGAAGTATGATCAAAGAAAAGAAAGAAAAATAGAAAAGATCGAGATGTATATCATAATAATGCACTGTAGCAATGTCATTATTTGAAAGAAAAAAACAGAACAAAGTAGTTAACTTTGAACATCAATATTGTTTACGCGGATGAGGCCTTTCAACAAATCACTTGTAGCATACTATATATCTGTATGCCCCTTCGTGATTGTTGCTGGTCTTTTAGAGTTTAGAATCCTGCAAGCCACCCACCCACCCACCCTATGCAGGATTCTTAACGGTAATAGACTAGCAACAAATCACTCGTGACATATTTTATATTTGTACGCCCCTTAGTGATTGTTGCTGGTCTGTTAAAGTTAAGAATCCTGCAACCCACCCACCCTATGCAGGAGTCTAATTAGAACATACGTGTTCTAATAATTGTTTAAGTGGAATACATTCACGACGAATTGCGTTTACAATCGCGGTGAATGTAACAATATTTATTCGAAGAATTTCGATTACCATTATTTGCATCTATATATAACAACATATCCCTAAAATGATAAAAATTTCATCATTATCATCCTTCTCAATCTTTTATATTTACATTATAGTTGGATTTCGTCCATTCATATCTCTTAATGTGACCATATGGTAGTTTACAGGTATTTCTTCGCCGTTAACCGTTTTATACTTTTGTTGAATTTTGCAATTATTACGACATGGAAGAGTATAAATACTACGCCATTCAACATCCTATAAACAATTTAACAATTTCATGATTTGTGATTTCTAACACTATCATGATAAAAATGTTTAAAAATATTAACTTACGCAAACTTCTTTTCGATCGGGTCGAAATGATTCAAATCGAGTGGATGTTGTAGTCATAATATAATAATGTGTTCGTCTTCGACGTTGTTGTCTCGGACCAATTTGTGGATATTTCTTGATAATTACACCATCATTTTCATGTATGTGAAGAGCAGAACTTATGTTATTGATACCAGTCTCCTCTTGAAACTAACAAGAATCAATAGATAAGAATTAAATATGAACAAAATGATGTGACCTTACTTCACGAAAACCTCCCATTCTGATCGTTTCACCAAGATTAGGCTTTCCTTTAGGAAATCCGTAATTGAAACGGCCATTTTCAATAAATGAAATCAGCAAAACCTGAAAAATATATCTATGGATTTTTCATATGTTCATTGTTTCACAAAAGAAACATACTTTTTCTGCACCCACTTCATTAATTGAAATTGCGATGACACCAACTCTTGGTCCCCAATGTCTTTCATTAGCCCATTCTTTCCAAATATAATTGGCACATCGTATACGTATTTCTGCAATAGCTGGTGTACAGAGTTTATACTTAGATGATTGCTCATCATACTCTAAAAGCATTTTAATACCTTAAACTTCTTTTTTGGAAGAAAATTGATCATTACCTGAATCATTATTGTCAACGAATTTATCTTCAGAGATTGGACGATAATCCTGCACTCGGTATATGATATGTTGCATTTTCAAAATCTCTTAATAAAAAGAAATATGATGAATTTCACTGTGTTCGAACAAATTAACCTACCTTGTACAGCAAACTGTTTCCGAGTGTCTCTTGTAGCCTGTATGCGAAGTTTTCCTGTATCGATAGCATCATAGAAACGATCATCCATTGTCGATAGTTCATGAAGCATTCGTTCGTATGTGTCTTGTATGCTTATATGTGTTACAGATCGAATAAATCTTTGTAAATCTTCCAAATAAAACCAATGCTCTATACATCTATATTGTTGCAAAAAAAAAAGATAAAAATTAGAAATAATGCAAAAAAAAACTGTTGATTAGAATTCAAATTTTACCTTTTAATGTTATTTTCACATTGCCGCGATAGTGAGTAATCTTTTTTTCGATTGAAAATCATTTTAGTTTATTTTTGTTTTATGAGAAGAAGAGAGTTGCTATTGTGCTTTGATTAAATCAAATGAAATGAACAATCGACACAACAGAATATATGCACCGTTGAAATTGTGAAAGCGTGTCAGATAAGAAATAATATGTTGGATTATTCCACCTGCGATTGTTTGTATTCGTCATTGCGAATTCTTTTAGGAAGAAACCAACCACTTTAGATGTCACGAATATTGTATAATTTCTGCGCCACTAAAGGAATGAAAAAGTAACATCAATAACATCAACCAATCAGACCTGTGTAATTATTTTGTCTTTACCAACAGTTAATTATGAATCCCCAAAAATTATTTTCACTATAAGATCTTCGGAAAATAAGAACTATGGTACAACTGAAATATGAAGCATCATGTGAGAGGATTGTCATACTGATTTTTAATGGTTACATAGTTTGTAAGCAATAATATTGAATCGTTTTTATGCATTTTTTTCCGTCTATTGTTGAAAAAAGACTGTTGGAGGTAATAAACCGTACAGAACGAGACAAATTTTAAATCAATAATCTTCACACACCGAATAGCAGTTTCAAAGAATACAACACTGTACTTTCATTTATTTTCTTTTTTCTATTGTTGAAATAATATTAGATATGCGACTGCTTTTATATTTTAGCAAGTGATTTTGATCTTGAGAATATTCTTTTGGCAATAATAACCAATGATAGACTGAACTTCGTTGATAAATATATCTGCTGAGGGTACTCGGAAATTGTCATTCCACACGAAAAACACATTCTGTAATGGATGAATCGCAAATGAGAAATCCGAAGATTTTCATCCGAATTTAGTCAACTATATATTCAGTATCAGGAATGTGTTTTTCATGTGGAATGACGACTTCCAAGCACCCTCAGCAGAGAGATATGTGCTGATGTATGTTATGAAGCTTTTCGTGGCACCCTCACCCTCAGGGAAGATGTGTATTTATGCGAAATGTCGAAAATTCGAGTAACATATATCAATTCACACGATCTTTTTCTCCAAGTTGAAATAATTTTTCGAAACGTGTTCATGATTATTAGAATTTACTCTGAAACGATTTTACTCTTCGATAAGAGATTTTGCAAAGATCGAATATTAATCGCAAAGACTTTCGAGTTTTCGATCAAATTTTTCGATTATTTGATTTTTTTCAATCTAAATTTCACAAAGACATCGTCTTTTTTCAATAAAAAATTCGTCAAAGCATAAGGTTTTATACTCTCAAGACGAGCAATGACCACTAAATCTTCAAAAAAAAAAATGAGAAATTCAAAAATTTTCATCCAAATTCTATCAAGTTCATCTAGCCAGTCAACCTATTAATACGTTAATTCAATCGAATTTGATTCATGAAACGAGTATTTATAAAAACAGTCATCACTGGTCTTAATTCTAGTGAGTAGAAATGTATTGGTAATAGGTAATCTCATGTTTCATATTCGACGAGCAGCAATAAATATTAATGATGATTTCTATGAAAATCATACTCTTTCTTGGAACGTTATTTTTAAAAGTGATCATGGATCAATAAATACGTGCGATTGACAATCAGTTTTGAGTGATGCAATTCAATCTAGTTTTCCTTCACTTTCGTAACATGAAAGTTACATTCGTCATCATATTCTATTTAGTAATTCAAATTCTTTTTATGCAATTGATCATGATAATGGGAGTTATTTTTTACTAAGATAATTACAATGCTCAAGTCCATGGAGGGAAGAAAAACGATTTGGGTTACTCATAAACAGATTATTATGAAATTAATGTTTATCCCGAGAGAAAATCTAGCCTAGGAACTAGAGTTTATATCGCTGATCAGACACCTTCGCGAGGTTCCAATGGCTGGAATGAAATTCGGATTAAAAACACTTGCGTTTTGTATAAAAGTCCAATATGCTACAATATCTGGTATTGTAATACAGCTGATTTGTTTGTTCTTTGTTTGGCTAATAATAAAATCTATATTCCGTCTGGTAGTGAAGTCGCATTTGCATGCAGTGTCAATGGTAGTAGCACTCGATTGAATTTTGAAGAAGGGAAATCGTATGATTTGGATATGGGAACACGTGTTCAATCTGCACTAGATATTCAAATGATTATTCAATGAGATCGTCAAATGTTACAAGTAGAAATTTGATCAAATTGATTTATTCAATAGCTTCTCTTTATATCAATATTTCAAATTTGTAGCTCTACAAACTTTCTTTCGACATTTATTTTGGTTCATATTAAAATCGAATAAATTTCACATCGATTGATTAGTTGATCTTTCTTTTTTGTAGGTCTGTCAGATCTGATAGAATTTTGTTAAGAACTATGAGTGTTTGTCTTTAAAAGGAATATTTTGCGTTTTCATTAACTTCAGGAGTTTAACAAATACTCAACTTTACAATTAGAAATGTAAAAAAAAATGAGGAAATGACGAAGATTTTGCAAAACTAGCTTTAAGCACTTTCAAAGATATTACAAAAGTGTTGACATTTTAATATAGATTTCAAACTTTTTCCAAAAAATATTTGCAAGAAAAAGTATTGTATAGAATTTGAAAATAACGGAAATATTTTTACGATTGCAAGTCAAGGGTATGAGTGTGAGGTGTGAGTGTGAGTGTTGATGAAAGCAGATTATCCACATCCGAATAAATTTATTGTAACTCAATATTCTCGAACAGATGAGATCTAAATATGAAACTTCAGTCTGATCTCT
>CAJNOL010003161.1:5697-26000 GCA_905250125.1 Rotaria sordida | reverse complement strand
GAATGCAACCGGTTTTTTAAATATATCCATACACTGCAGGCATTATTATATATAAATATTTTTGGTATAGTTATTAAATCATTGATCTTTCGTAGCATATTAATTCAATGTAGCAAGGTAATGTAAACTTGTTCAGATAAGTTTAATTCTAAGAAGTCAATAACGATACCGCAATTGTACATTATATAAATAACACAATATGATCTAACTTTTCCATTCACAAATCGTGGATTACGATCTATGTTGCATTCGGTATTCGTTATTAACTCTTCTTCAAAATTTTCAGGTATTGGTTTTGTTTCACATGTTTTACATTATGTGGCTGATTCAGAAACACCATTATTATTTTCTATACCAACGACAGATTCATTTTCGAAATCTTCATTTTTACTTCAGAAAATATTTTTTTATTAAAAACACAATCTGTACAAGTTCTAAATAAAACTTATTTTACAAAAGAAGATGGAATACGTAACTAGTGGTCTAATTTGCTTTGGATAATATTATGAATAGTTCTCGTTTAGATTCGATTACCTATGTTAAAATAAAACATTAGAGATGGCAAAATATCAGTCACTCATTCACACCAGAGCTACGACGAAAGTATTTGTACTTGGACTTTTCGTACTTTTTCAAGTAAAAATATAAGTACAAAGTATTCATGAGGTATACTTGGTACTTATTATTATACTTGAAGAAACGTACTTGATACATACTTGTACGTGAAGAAACATACGTAGGACTTATACTTGTACTTTGAGACGAATACTTTTGTACTGTTACTGAAAATGTGGAACAATGTCTTTTGTATATATGATGTATACTTCTGTTTCGTTGAAATTTTGACAGTCATTCATAATAATACACTACATGTATTTTAACTGTAATATTATTAGAAATAATCGTTGCTCAAACCTTTGAAAACATCTTAAATATATTCGAAAAATCTTTTATCACAATTTCATGTTAAAATTCTTTCAGTCAATATATGGAATATTCTGTCCTAGATTCGAAACTGTAGTGAAGCAATAAACTAACTTAAGTTATAAATCATGGGTTTAGATTCATATAGATTTTTTTATGTGATGAAGAAAGATAGTTAAAGATATTAAGCCAAAAACCATTATCATTTAAAGATGCCCATTATAATCAGGAAGAAAGTCGAATAATAAAAACATGAATTTCATAAGTGATGTGCAGTGAATTTCCCAGCGTATAAGAGGAAAATTTTTCATTAAAATATTCTTATTCTCGTTTACTTTTTTAATTAGATGATGTTACAATGGTCTTTTTAAGGGCTTATCAGGCGTAGATATCTTTACTAACAAAGTTTATTTCATCTATACCCCAAGTACAAATACCAAATAATTTTTTCGTACTTAAGTATAAGTACAGGTGCAAGTATACTTTAAAAGGGCAAGTTAAAGTCCAACATACATTTTTTCAAGTACAAGTATAATACTTCTACTTGTGGTGTTTGTATCCGTCCGACCTCTAATTCACACTAGTCACTTTTTTCGTTCTGTGACTAATGCATATTATCCATTGAAGAGAATTCGTATATATTTGAAGAAATACTTTCTAATTTTTGTGTAGATATTCAATTTTCTACTTTACATTACTTGCTTATAGAAGTTGTATGCTCCTCCGAAAGCTCATGCAACTCGAATGAGCATTAAAATTTATTTTATTTTATTTTATTTTATTGGACCAAAACTTGAAAATTTACTCGTAGCATTAATTGGCAGATTCTATCATCAGCATACTTCGCAACATGTCTACAAATCAGTGTTGCAGTCAACATTTTCAAATAAAATACCAATTCTCAACAAATTATAGGAGCTTGAAGATGAGCAAAAAAGCAAACAATTATATTTCGTTTCATAAATAGTCATAATCTATCGAATTATTTACATCGATGTGTTCATTATTCTCTCTTGAATTACATTCATTTCTCAATATTTGTTTTTCTTTTTTTCTTTGGTTGTGCTCATTCATTCAAATTATACGTAGAAGATGTTGAACCTTTGTTGCTATCAGTGACATGTCCAGAGGGGGATTGAGAAGGTCAATCCTCTGAAGAGATACGAATAGCTGGACAGGCTACAGGTCGAATCATTTTCGTGAGTCTAAAACCACTGTCTATCAACAGCGGCCCTCCTCGAGAACAGTCAATCCCCCAGAAAAAGTTCCTAGTCACATTACTGGAGTGTACACTCCCTCAGTGCCTTCACTTTCGAGGCCCCTACTTGCATTCTTCATTGTTACTTAAAAAGACATGATTACACTAGGTCAATAAGTATATTGACGTCAGTAAAGTTAGCACCAGATTCGATATTTCTTGTCCGGATTCGCCTACGTACCTGTGCTATTGTTCTAGTTGGTTTTGCTGGATGCAGAATTTTATACTGAATCCGTTTGTACTATTTTCCAGCAGATGTATCGGACAGGAAGTGTTGGTTTTGGAGCGAGAAGTCGTAATTACAGGGATTGGGAAGGTATTGACTGTGCGTGTTGGTGTTTGGATGTGTGAATTCGCGCACCGACATGGAGGCAAATTCGGACCAGAAGTACTGATCGGAAAGCTCTTTAAAACCAGTTTTTCGCAAGGAACCCTCATTTTTTGCCTGATGACCAGCTCTGAAAATAACACCATTTGATTCAGAATGAAATTCTGCATTCAGCACAACCAACTAGAACGATATCACAGGTGTGGAGACGAATTTGGACAACAAATACTGGTCGAAAAGCTCGTTAAAATGAGTTTTTCCCATGGAACCTCCATTTTTTGCCTGATGATCCGCTCTGAAAATAGCACCATTCGATTCAGAATTAAATTCTGCATCCAGCACAACCAACTAGAACAATAGCACAGGTGCGTATGCGAATCCGGACAAGAAATATTGAATCTGGTGCTAACTCTACTGACGTGAATGCAAGATTAAAAACGATTATAGATACACTACATTAAACAATCATTATCTATAAGCTAATGCCAAACAGACCGAGGTTTACCGTTCCGTAGATCTTCTATTATTTTTGATTCTTCGTTCTTCACGATTTGTTCATTTATTATCTAAAATAATTGATTGAAAACATTTTGTCGAATTCCTTTCAGTCATCGATATCTAGTTATGCCATATATTTTGCTTCAATCTCAATGTAATCTCTTATTCGTCAAGCTCAATAAGAATATCTGTTTGCGTAAGCATGCCCAAATTAGCAAATTTTTTTTATTTCAAACCAAATTCTATAATATAACATTCGTTGCCAATTTATCCTGACTGATAAGATAAAGACGAACAGAATGAAAGACTTCTAATGTTGTACGTATACCGATAGAATCATACTTATGAAATAGACTAAATGTCTCTATTCCGTCAATAACTAATATGAGAGAAAACATTTCAGCTTTCTCATTCATTTAGAAAGGAGTTTAATCTCTTTAGAGAAGAACATTTTGTACAGCTTGAAATTTTGCATCTGTTTACATAAAAAGAAAAGCGTTTATAACACCAAATTCTGTGAAAATTTCTTAAGTAGGATACCAAGCCCTGTGAACATCGGATTAATATATTCTACTTTTCAAAGGCGAAGTATATTAGCTGTTCAAATCGAACACATTACGACAACGATTAAAAAAATTTCACATCACTGACTACAATTAAGGAATTTTCAAATTCAATCTAGCAGGATGTACGTCAGCAAGACACAATTTATAACATAGTTACATGAAATTGATTGTGTCATAGAGATTGAAGAACTTTGTCATTATGATATAAAGTATCTAAAATTGAATTCACTTTATCTTCAACCCTCTAAAAATGAATCATCTTTAGTCAAGTATTTATTAGTATTGCGAGCTTGATAAATAAAAAATAGTTTTGTGTAATGATCAAATGAAAGCTGATAACGTGAATAAAAAAACAAACATTAGTCAGTTAATTTGACAACTTTATCTTTTCTATTTGATATAACTAGAAAAAGTAAATTTCAAATATGAGCTTCAATTTTTTCTTTGATTATTCATAACGTTATTGTCCTTTTAATATCCAATAACATCACTTGGCCTTTTACTCAATCGTAGATACTATACAGAACAATTTGGTGTAAACTTAATATATTATGATATAAATGCCAGTTAAAATCTTATCTACATACAATATTAGTTTTCGTCAATAGATGTGTGATTCATTTCTTTAATTTTTTTTTCGATCGTTCGTGTCAAATCTTTCTTGATAGTATTATATCCATTTTATTATGGGTATTAATATCCAATAACTACAATAGAATTGATCATATTCATTGTACGTAAAATTATTAAGAAACAAAGAATGAGTTATTTTTATCTAACATTCTATTTTCAAAGGGATAATATCTTAGAAGGATTGAGCAATTTAATTAGAAACATGTACTAGTTTGTCTTATTTTGGATAATTCACTTTTCTCTATTCTGATTCATAGAGTTCTTTTATCTTGTCTATTCAAATGACGGTTAGTTGATTCACAAGATGGAACAAAATCAAATTTACTTTCGAGAGACATTCTCGAGGGAATGTTCAATATAAAGATTGATTGATTAACAAAATTCGAAGATTGACAGGCAAGAAAATCATTTTTTATCAATTTTAGGATGTGCTATGATTTATTTAAAAAAAAAATCTTAATAATTTCAATCATAATTATCATCTACGTACAATATGCATTAGAGACTGTGCAAACTGATGTAAATCTCTCATATTTTTGGAATATGATTTATCTTTTGTTTGAAATTTTACAAAAAAAAGAAACATCGTAAGAAAGAAAAGTAATCATTCAATTCAATTGTATCTTTACAATGATGATTGATAAAGTCACATGATATGAATAAATATTTATTACAAGCAAGTGAATCATCGATTTAGGCGTCTTGTGAGAAATTTATTTGTCTTCGAGACAAATAAACGTGTTACTAATTTTTTTTTCTGAATCTCGATTATTTATCTTTTCTTTCATGAAGTGACCTTTATTTTCCGACAGTACCATTGATTAATTAGACATGACCCATAACGTTATATGATCAACTATGTATCTTGTTTACAGTCGAATGTCGAAGAAAATATGTAGACATTCATCCACAAAAACAACAAGCAAAGGAAACAATAAAAAGAAAAGTCTGTTGATGTGCTTGAAAACAAAATTCAATACTAAGTAAAGCAACTGTTTGTCGTCGAAGAGAACAGAAGAGCGTAAAAGAGAGAGAGAGAGAGAGAGAGAAAGATTTATCCGCCATCATACACGTCTCTATCCATTACAAAAATGGTCTTTCTTTTCTCTTTTTAGTCATTCTCTCGTGTTCTCTCTTTTCTTTTTTTTCTTGCTCAACATCTGTTATCATTGTCTGCACATAAATACATGCTTCTTCCTTTTTTTATCTTTTCGCTATTTTTTTTGCTAAAAACTGTCGCTCAGATTTGATAAACATTGTTTTTCAATCACTGAATACGTATTGTCATCATATACGACTCTCTTGTGAGTAAATTGACTCATTTTTTTTTACTCGTCGCAATAGATTGATTGTTTTGATTTGCTTGAGGAGGAAAAAAAGAGATATTTGATATAACTACATACTATAAGATAGCCTTGGCATGCACACGATTCACACTCGTGCAAGAGGCAAAAAAGTAGAGGGAGAGAGAGAAAAAAAAGAAGAAGGTCGAAAAAAAAAATAGAAAAAAATGAACAAGAAAGAATAAGAAAATAAATGACGCATTGTTTGCATTACTCATCATTAGACGTTTTCAATCAATTAGTTTTTTTCCCAAACGTTTGTTATGAATATAATGATAGATTTACTCGTTTCTTTTTTTTCTTCATAGTCAAATACAATTCATAAAACATGGCATCGTATGCTTACCGTCAAGAACCATCTGCACCACCTATGTATCCAGAAGTTAATGATATTCGTCCAGTACTACCTGTTCGATCTGAACTTAATCGACATCCACAAGAAGAAACTCTTTTACCACCTAGAGTACCAGTACGTATGGATAAACCAACATCTCGTTCACCTGTCGATGCTGGATTAAGAAGGGTAAAAATTAAAATCATAATAGATATATTCTCGATAATTTGATTATATGCCAGTTATAACATATAATTCATGTTTTTTGGTACTAAACAAAGCCAGCTATTGCTTCTGCTTTTTCTTTTCCTTAGGATGATAATGAGGGAAATACTGGTGATACAAATGTAAGTTTTCATATAATTATATATAGTTACACTTTTGAGAATTCTTATTTGAATAGTACACTATAATATGTGTTAATAGATTTAGTTACATGATTAGAGGCATGATTTTACTATTAGATTGCTAGCCTTATGTACATATAACTATTGTAATTATCATCAACCTTGATAAATCTGTTCAATGCTTTTCTTCTTTTTTTTTTTTTTATAATGACAATGTTTCTTTCCTCTTGTCTCTTTTATACATATACCACTTGTAAGATGTAGTATGTGATTGTTGTCAATCAAACATTATGAAGAAGAATGACGCTATTATTTTTGTTAAGTAAATAGAAGTAAAAAAAGAAAAATAATGTTTATTCTCACTGAATGAGAGATAAATATTTGTATAGACTGATTTTATACAATACTTGAAAGAGTATGAGAAACATCTAGTGTGCAAGTGATAGAGTATTTTCTGTTTTATGATACTGATCAATCATCTTATTAATTCACATATATATTATATGCACACAGACATAACATGCGGTCAAGTGATTTTTTGTTCACATGTTAAAGACTGATCTCCTACTATTGGCAAACATATACAATCTCTGATAGTTTGTTAGATTGTCGAGTCATTTGATTTTTTCTGTTATTTCGAACATGATTTGTTGACTAAGGAAAAAATGTTTCATGTGACATTTACACAATAAATTGTTATTGTTGAACTACTACATTGCTTTGTTCATATCAATGTTTGAATTGTTGTTTCTTATATTAAATGTCAAAAATTTTCGAATGAAAAGCTTAATCTTATTTATTTATTTGCTTACATGATATTTTTCTTCTTAGAATGATTTTGCATATAACTATAATCGTTATGCAACAAAAAAGACAATCGGTAAATTTAAAAAAAAACCTTCTCTTGTTTACAACAAAATATTATATTTAATTTTTCATAGGTCATTTCTTTATGATAGTGGCTTTACTTAGTAAGTAGAATTTTAAAACAAAAAAAAATAATTATACTATAACAAAATAAAAAAATTTTCATTAGCAAGTAATGTTATGCAATTACGAACATTAATATTACAAAAACAACATGATAGCATATGGATAATATCTCTAGTACTTGCTTGTATATCGATTTTATTTCAAATTGGTTTAATTTTTATTCTATATATTATTGCTAAAGGTGATATAAGAAATTCTCAAAAACAAATCCAACTAGAACGATATAATAATTTTGCATTAATTATTATAATATTTATAGCTATTATTAATGTTATTATTAATATATTTATGTTAACAATAAATTCAAAAAGTTTTCTAGATACACGTGCATTAGAAATATTACAAAATCAGAATTAAAGTTATGATCAAATTTTTTTTTTATTCAGTCAAACATTATTGCAATTAGAAATTAAGCTGTCTATATGATATCTGTGATGTTTATTAGAAAAATAAACTTTACAAGACAGCACAATTTGTGATACAAAAGAATATGAACAAATTATTATATTCTTATTTCATCTCATGCACTGTGCTTTTTTTCTCTTTTTCTAAAATCTCCATGTAATATGTCTTGTAAATTTTCTCATTTTGTTTTTTTTTTGAAGATTATAGTTTTTTTTTCTGTAATATCATTATCAATGATTCCTTATGGGCGCTGTTGTTTTTTTTTATTATCACTCTATTTAAAAAAAAATATATATATATACGAGATGAGTGTACTTATAAAGTCATTAAAAAAAAAATAATATGTTTTAGTTTTGTTCTACATATCGAATAGACACGAAATTATTTTCAAATAGAACAAAAACATATTACCAAGAAAAATGAATGAGAAAATACAGATAAAGATTCCTGATATCATATGTAATATTAATATAGATTAGAAAAAAAAATCAAGTTTATGTTAAAGTGTAAGCTAAATATAACTGAGATATAAATAATTTTAGGCATAGGAATGAACTGATAGAATTGATCTTACTATTAACATATCTATTCCAATAGAGAAACACTTTTAATTTCTCTTCTGTTCTGATTTTTATTAACGTCCTTTTTATTTTAGGCTACACTCTCCGATACTACTAGTTCATATTTTTAGTTCTGCTTTTCAGAAAAAAAAAATCTACGTCTAGTACCTAATAGCAAATCAAAAATAGATCTATAATACTAAGCATAACACGTCTGTTTGACTTTTCTGTTTGATCTCGGATAGATTAACCTATCTGCAATTAAATCAAGTGATAGCATTGTATTTCATCAAACATGATCCAATCGACTGTTCGACATTCAAATCCGTTTTGAATCGATGAAAAACATGATTTTATATGATAGCCTGAAATACATCCTCATATTATTGAAGTTGATGGAAAATATCGAAAAAAAACAGAAAAAGAAAATATCGAAAATGAAAACGTCGATTAATTTTACAGATATCAGTAACAAAACTGTTGTATTTGTTCTTGAGGGTATGATGGGAGTGTATGAGTGTGGGTGTGGATCTGTTTTCTTCAGCCGCTTACCTACCCACCCAAATCCACGTTGACACTCGCACTCTTCTCAAGACGAAAATCAATGCAAAGGAACTATTGTTAGGTTTATTATTATTAATTGAAAAGAAAAACAAAAAGATCTTAGTATATTGTCAAATTTTCTCTTGTGGTTGTCATTCCAAAATATTAAATTCATAGGATTCACATGTATCACAAGGATAAGATTCATCATTTCGATATTTTCCTTTTTCAGTTTTTTTTTCGACATTGTCTACAAGAACGTATTGTTTGTACTGAATTAACCACTAACAATAATAAATTTAATACGTAGTAATGTTGCTTTAGCTTCTGATAAATAAGAATGAGAAAGTTTAGTTAAATCTTATGAATTAGTTAAAGATTATATAAATAAACATCCGAAAACAATAATATCATTAGATAAAATTAGGTACTATTTGAATATCAAAATTTGTTTATAGTTTATTTAAATATTGTCTTGATCAATTTGGAATTAATTTAGACATACAAAGTAAAGTTATTCAAAATTAAAATTCTAAAAATATTATTTTTGAAAATGATCAAGTTGTTATTGCTCATCAAGTTATTGTACATGCATCAAATGCATATACTATTGAATATCTTGATTTTTTTTTTACGTGAAAATATTATCTCAACAAGTAGTTAATGGAGTCGTGCACCAATCAATCGAAGATTTTTTTTAGTTTATTAGTACGTAATGAAAAAGAATGTCATCATCAATTGGTGGTCGAATTATATCAAGTGGTTGTCAATGGCATTCGAATATTGCAGAAAAAAAATCATACTTTTGAAATCTAACAAGAATAAATAGATATTCTAGTATTTACTATCGACGATTTTTCATTAATTGGATCATTACCAAAGGGTAATAAAAAAATTTCTCTAATGCTTTTATAATGGTAAGTTTTTTTTTCTTTTATTTGAAAATGCATTTTTCTTAAGATGACGAAATAATAAATGCATTTTTTATATGCAAAAGTTATTGCTCCAATAATTTGAAATTATGATCTATATAAAGAAGATGAAGAAAATAACACAACTAGTTTTCTAAAAATATTTTTACCGGTACAATTTATTAATTAAACGACACAGTCATTCGAAAACAAACAAAAAAACATGACATTTCATTTTACGCTTGATTACAAATGATAAATATCTATTTGATAACAAAAAATATATAATTTAGTATATTTTTATCATTTTTTTTTTCATGTCAATATATTAGAAATGAATTATTTAAAATAAAATGATAATATTATATCATTTTTCTAGTTAGGAATTTATTAGACGTCGTTTTAGAATTGTTCAATCCGTATTCTCATGCAAATATTTATCTTATTCTACAGAATCAATCTTCGATTTATTTAACTAACATCGACATATAAAATTGTCGATAAGTTAAAAATATTGTTAATCTGTTTTCATCCTTACTTCGATATTTTTACTTTTCGTCAAAAGTAGGATTGATCCAATTTTTATGTCCTTCAACTCTTGAGTAGATCTCTATAGGATTGTCTATTGACAGAAACTAATTAGATGTTCAAAAGATTTTTTTGATCCATTTTAGCATCTCGAAATTCAATCCACTAAACTTTACAAAAAAACAAAAAAAAAGTCTTTTTTTTCTTGTTCATGTGTTGATTATTCATTCAGTTATATAATTAAAAACGTCGTGTTCTTTTTCTCCTATTCTTTCGCTTTTTTTTTCTGCATTCCGTTTTCTTGTCTTGTTCTTTGCATTTCTTATTCCCATTTTTTTCTTTTTTTCTTTTTTTTCTCTTAATTCCATATACTAGACAGATGGTGTGATTCGTCGTCCTCGCTCACACAAGTGCGCATATATATTCAACTCACACACTATAACGCATACTTATTTTCAAGGTCTCTCCGTCGTATATATAAGCAGAAAGCATTCTATTTACCAAGTCTCATAATTTTACCTTGTTCTTTTCCTCGAACAGTTCGTAACATTAACATATAAGAATCATGGCTTTGGCAATGCATACTACGTTAACAGTTTCATGTGAAGCATCACAAGAACAATCAGGACCAACACTAGTTCATAGTACGGGTGTTCAAAGTTATCGTGTTCAACCGGAAATTATACGAATTTTACAAGAATCATGTTCAAATGAAAAATTATGTGATCATGAACAAGGTGTTCAATGCACTGATCCGCCAGCACATATTGTTGACGCATTTAAAAGAGCTGGTTTTAGTGTAACAAGTCAATCAACATCTGGTAATCGTAAATTATGGATGTTAACAAAGACAGGTGACAGTAATTCTAAACAACCAACACACAAAGATGAAGAAGAAGAAGAAAAAGAAGAAGAAGAGAAAGACGAAGAAGAACAATAACAAATTTATTAGTCATTACAATTATTTCTTGAACTCTTTATATACGCATCTTCATAGCCATGTAGTTAGCAATTTAAATGTTTACACTTAAAAAAAGAAAGTTATTCATAAATAAATATGTCTGTAAAAAACAAAAATAACCGATGATATCTATTTTTTATCTAGTCTCAATTTATTCTCGTAAAATTCTATTTGCTATTTTATTTTTATCTATTTTGTTTTCATATTTAGCTGGATATTTCTTTTTTCCTTTGAGGTTCTTGATAGTTATTTTTAGAATAGTTATTAGTAAACATATATATATATTTGGGTTTTTTCTTCAACTTGTGCTTTCGATGGAATTCAATTTAGACGGCCCTAATCAAATTATATCTGATGAGCAAGGGGAATTTTTTGATGAATGAATAAATGCATGATGAATAGCTACAAGGGCAAAAAATAAACAGATAGAGAATATAGATAAAAAATAAATGAATACTATTGCTATAAAGGTTTTGATAATTATTTAGATAATTTTTTTTTCAATCACCACATTAATTATTTGACTAGTATTGATTATTGTTTTTATCCAAACAGCTCGTCAAATTTTAGACACCTGTTTCTAACTATCTAGTAATGTATGTAATTTTCGGGTCCATTAATTCTTATTTATACAAAAGAAAACAAATAGTTTTATTAACAGAGATTATTTACATAGGTCGTCTATGGATAGTAAATGTTTTTTTTATGTTAAAATGAAAGTTTTTCTTTTCTACTCCCATTAATTAAAATGGAGATTCAAAAGATATTTATTTTTTTTATTTTTCAAATTTATTATTAAAATGATTTTTTTAAAAAAAATATATCGATTAGAATTGGAATAATTCTAAAGTAAATCCTCAAAATTATGAGAAAATAACGACATCTATTTACTTTTGATTTTGGTAATTTCTTTTTTTTTATTGATATATAATTTCATATGAATATTATCATCTTGCAAGTGTTGGTTTTTCTTCTTTTATCTTATAATTTATTTCGATAAAGATTACAATAACAAAAAAACACTATTAACAATTATCTTTTTTATCATTAGACTACATCATGCTCTTTTTATATTATTCATAGTTTTCTTTTCTCATTAGGAATTATAATAATATGATGTGAATTTTCAATTAAATATAATTAAAATTCTAGAATATTTATTGAACATTTTTTTTTTCTTTTTTCTTGTATGATTTGATTTTTGCATATACAGCAAAGTAAAGCTCTATAGACGTTAAAAAAGAGGAGACAATTTCTTATATTTATATCAATACTTACCGATAGAGATTTGTACGAATTCTTTTATATCAAAATATCAGCTAACGATATAACTCAATTTCTTTCTGTCGGTTTTTCTTCTTGTAGAGCTTTACATATTTAATTGTATATATATTGAACTTATTTATCATCTTTGATAATATAAATCATATTTTGCTTGTTTTTCAAATATATTTATTTTTTTTTAGTCTAAGGTCTACTTTTTTTAGAGCTGTTTTCACAACTTTTCTAGACAAAAAGAAAAAAAAAGAGAGAGACACACACATCCCTAAAAATGTAAGTGCCAGCATTAGCAGCAGAAAGAAAAAGAAAAATCGCTTGAAAAATCATCACAGCAGAAACTGACTTCTCCTTCCATATCCATAATTGGCATCAACAGAAAAGATAAATATAAATGTAGATATATCACGATCACTGGGCTTTGAAAGCAAAACGTTTCATGTCTTTTGTTTTTTTATTTTTGTTTTAAACCGAATATAATGTACCAGTTGTAGCCATTTGTTGAAGTGCTAAAACTAAATATTCATTAGCATGTGCATAATCAGTTGAATCTGGTCCATGTTCAGCACATTGAATACTGATGTTAAGCAAACGTTGTAATGTTTTACATGCTTGTTCATCGGACCAATATTGATAATCTTTAATAATTGAATTTGTATTTGAATTTGTTGTTATAAGTACTAATGGTGAACATTCATCAAGAATAAAACGTGTTAATATATGTTGCCAAACTGATTCAACAAGTAATGGTTTTGATGCTGTTATAGGTGAACGTATTTTTGATAAAGATTCATATATATAATGATGAAGAATTTCTAAAATAAGATAATCAAGTAATAATATCTGACGTTTTAATAAAAGACGTTTAGCTGTTGATGTTGGTCCAAGTGAAACAGTTATTATATTTGATTTTTCATGTGAATATATATGATGAAAATAAAATGATTTCGATTGATCAAATAAATTTTGTAATGCACGTCGTAATGATTGACCAATTAAATGATATGGTTGAATTTCAAGCATTTGAGCAATAAGTTTAGGTGATACTATAAAAAAAACAATATAAATATATATAGGTTTTGAATTCAATAAATAAAAAAAAAATCTTAAATTTACATAATTTTGTTTGTTTTTTTATATTTAATTTTCTTGTTTCAATTAATAATGATGAAAATAACCATGGTAAACTTAACATACGTCGTGCATGACGTGTGTCTGTATAACATAATATATAAAGTGCACTTGCTTTAGCCATTTTTTTATCTGCACATTGTATACAATTAATATGACAACGATTTGAATGTGTTTTATCACAAAAACGAAATTCATAAAAAAATAAACGACGTATACGACGTATTAATTGTTTTAATTCAACTTGTGCTGAATCAGCAACAAGACAAGCTGAATCCGTTTGTTGTTTACTTAATGGTGTTTTATGTTGTAATGATGATGAATCAAATCGACAAAGTAAATCAACATCCGATGAAAAACGATAGACATACATTATATCCATAATAGCTTCACGATAAATACGTGCTAATTCTTCAACAGATGTTGTATATTCATTATGTAAATCATGAACTAATAATGGATCAATAGGTGATGAACATATTGTTGTTGGTGGAGTTTGAATTGATATCCAATTTGGTTCAAAACGAAGACATGAACGAAATAATTGACCTAATATATGAAATATTATTTATATAGTAATAAAAAAATAAACAAATCTGTAATTAGAAAATATTCTCTAAATAAATATGTTTTTGTTTGTAAAGAGAACATATAGAATATTTAAATATACATTTCTTATTTTCACAATTCAATTTTTATTGTTTCGTTTGTCTATTTATTAGATAATAGAAATGTATAGGAGAAGCTTTTTTCGTATCCTGCACGGTAGGACAGGGTAATCGTTGCACATCTATGTTGTTCGATTAGTTATTTTTCATGTGATTTAGCACAATGTTCGTTTCATATGTTCATTTATTATACACCAATGGATGAAAATAAAAAATTAAAAAATTGTACTTTGAAATTTATATTTTTATTATTGAAAATCAATTAAAGTAAATCAATGGGAAAAAATTTAAATCTGATGTTCAGATCCGATATGTCAGAACTAGATATGTATGAGAGTGAATTTTGATAACTTATTTTTCATTACTTCTACTAAATCCAATGTGGGTCGGTTCTGGTGATTTTACTTTTTGAGATATGAGCTCGATTTTTGTTTCAACTTAGAGAAAGTGATTTCCCAATTGATTCATATCGAATATAAAAACGTCTTTAAGATATTCTCTCATGAATTTATTTTAATAAATTTGATTTATTAAATGATTTACTCAAACTTATGGGACATTTAATCCTTTGAGGAGCAGCGTACATAATTCTGTACACTCTTTTAAAGTTTCTTAATTTTTGAATAACTCGTAAGCACAAAAAAGTTATTGAGATACGATGATGTAGTTTTATCAGCTGATCTCAAATATATCATTAGTTTTGCTTGCAAGTATATATGCGAAGTGAAATAGATGTAGAATTAATAAAATGACTTTGTCTTTGAATAAGTGTGAAGTCTTCTTGACAATATTTAGGCTATGGCTATTTTCTCCCTAGAATTTAATTGTTATATTTTTGCATGTTTATGACGGACATTATCGACAGAAGGTATAGTAGAATGGATGATCCTAGATTCTTCAATAGTGGGTGTTAGAAGAGAGCATCACATTTCAAAAAGTAACGCTCAGTCGTAAAATAGCTGTATGTATTTCAGAAACTATGACGAGCTAACACTTCCATTGCATATTGTAGATAAAGAAGAATCTCTCGAATCGTTCAGAAAAAAATAGACCTAAATTTATTGGATGATCAGCATTCGCTGATACCAATGATCATACAAATTTAGAATCCTCTAGTTATCGTGATTGAATAATAGTGCTCAATGATTGAACTGTAATATTTAGTTCCTGCTTCGTTCTGATCTTCATTCGGTTGTATGAGCTGAGATCAGAATCAAAACTGATCCTACACATGTTTAGTCAGATGATCGAATAACTTTAATTAATACAAAGAAAAAATTCAATACCTACTGCGTTTTTTTTCCTTGTTCTCATAAATAGTTAATTCTCAAAAGAAAATAATCAAATCTTTTATTTAACCTACCAAGTACATGTTTCGATGGATAAAGTTTATAATAAGGTTTATCAAAATAATCTGGACGTCCATTTCCTAATTCAGTTTGTAATTGAACAATTTCTTTTGGCGTCAATGGATGTTGTCCAGTTTTTGGTGCATCTAATTCTTCTGAAATATATCCAGCAATAGCTAATGTTTTTGGATGTGCAACACCATGAAGATCCATATTAGCTAAATGAAGTGAACATAATTTTCCCACACATGATTGTTCACTAATATCTAATACAGTTGCTTGTATATCTGCTCGACTAACAGGACGATCAGCAATACGTAACATAGGTGTTTGAGAATCATAATCATATGGTATATCATTTGGTGTTTTTGGTATAAATGCTGGATGCCATATAACAGCATATTCATCACCTAATCAAAACAAAAAAAAAATGATTGAATTTTTTCTTTCGATTTTAATTAAATGAAATATGATTTATTTTTACCATCAAGATCTGAACCAGATATTTCATTTGGATGAGGTCGTTTTCCACGTTGTGGAAAAACAATAACATCTTTTAAATGTCGTAAACGAGGTACATCAATAGCTGAAAAAATTCGAATATCACCTGGATGATGACATGGATTTTTTGTAACAGCAACTTGTTGTTCAAGTATAATAGTTTTTTCTAGTTGTGGTATTAATGATGAATCATTATTACAACTTAATTCATCATCTAATAAATCTCCATGTAATTCCGTATATTGAATAAAAACTAATAAAAAAGAAATATTTTTTTTATTTAGTATATTTATTTATTTTTGAATTAATTTATTTTAATTTTTGTACCTTGTCCATATTCTAAAATTCCATATTCATCAACAATACCAATCATATTTCTAGCTGAATTTCTTGGTAATTTTAAACGTGAACGTTCACGCATTTGTGCTAATTCAAATTTACTTGTTGTTATTATTAATTGACGAAAAAATGGTTCTTGAATTAAATTTAAATGTGCATCATTAATTAATGTACGAAGTGGAAATAAACTTCGATTTATTTTTTCTGCTAATAATTCATATGCACGTGTTGGATAAACAAGTGATTCAGCTAATATTTGTTGATGGTGATTTTGTAATAAAAGAAATGTACGATCATCAATAGTACGATGTGAAAGTAAAACAATTATTTGTCGATTTAAATAAAGTGGACCTTAAAAAAGCAAAAAACCAAAAATTTATAATAAATTAATGATAATATATTATAAAAAAAAATAATTTTACGTGGTTTAGAAATACGACATAATTCAAGTATATCATGTGAACATTTAAATTTTCTCATTGATTGACGAATACGTAATTGATGAGGTGAATTATCTAAATCAGGATTAACAGATATAACACCTTTACATCCACCATAACGAATTTGAATAGCTGAAAATTGTCGATATGGATTAATCTATATGAGGAAAAAAAAATAAAAAGGAGTTTTTATTCATAGTATTTGAAATTGTTTTCTATTAGATAATAGTTAAGGTACCAGTAATTCGAAATTTGAGTAAAGTTTTGTCTGAAGACAGATATCATAGTTGAATAGAACTCGTCGAATTATCTCTTTAAATATTATTTTGACATATTCAAACGATATTTTTGGGAGCCGAAACGATGAACACGGAATATTAAGCATCGAAAAGTTAAGCACGCAAAAAATGAATGAAAATATGATGTCTATTGAAGGATCAATGAATGTATATGGATGCGGGTGTAGAAGAAAAGAACGCACACGCACACTCGTATTGACTAGAGTCCTGCGGAGTTAAACTTCTTGCCTCCGAAAATTTTCATGCCTGCAGTTGCGATTTCGACTATGGATAAAAAAGTTTTTGACTCCGACTTCGAGAAACGCTGAAAATTTTTTTAACTGGCATATTTAGTTCGTTTTGTGCTGTTTACTAATGCGAATGTCTCTCTAATGTTTTTTTCATGAAATTTTAAGAACGGGATTCAGCGATCCGTTCGTTTTTTCGAGAACTGAATTCAATGACCAGTTAGTTTCATATGGACTCGGTGTACTGATAATGATAACGTAGCAATTCTATTCAGTACTTGTTTCATTTGTCAAAAAAGAACTGGCTACCAGTACTAGTCTCAGTTGTTTTCAACGGAACTGAATGAATGATACCAGTTCAGTCCTTTGATTGCAAACTGTTACAGGTATATTCATTGCTTAACATATGAAGAAAAAAGTTGTTACTATGAAAGAGTAAAAATACTTGGGTTTTTTTTTACTGATACAACTTCGAAAAAATTCTTCATGATCACTTCGAATCCACTGGAGTCGGAGTCGAGTTTCGAAGTTTGACGCAGGGCTCTAACATCGACACTCACACGCCAAAAAGCAAGTTTTTGTCAAATTTCAGTTCTTACATCCACTCATTATTATTTTTGGATAATTTGACCTGTGCTTCTCCTAAGGTCGACATTGGATGAAAAATTGTTTAAAGTATTGAGTATATTTGAATATAAACCCGTATTTATGACTTTTTTTGGTACCATATCGGAAAGAGAAAACGATTTTCTTAGCGATCAAATAATATTTTTCAAAACGTATGTATAATTTTTTTTTCTAAGCATATGACGAGTAAAATGAAAAAAAAAATTTCCGATAAATATTGAGTACTGAAACTTTATTCTTTGGGTATATTTCAATTTTTATAGGTTTTTCTAGTTTCTTTTTTAAATATAATTTTCCTAAGTTTCACAACAAAACTTTCGTTTGATTATATTCAAAGACAATATTTTTACAGATAACTCGACGAGTTCTATCCAATTATGATAAAAAAAAAACACCAAAAAAATTTCGCTCAAATTTTCTGTCGGATGATTTCGTTTTATTCGTATCTTATATCTATCTCTATGTCCTATATGACACTCGAGTTTTGTAGTGTGTAAGAGATAATTGTAGTAAACTTTTACTATGGCATCGCAAAATGATACAAGGACTTATAGAAGGTCAATAGAATGTTATGTTTCATAAATCATTAGAAGGATGGGAAACCTTCAGTTCAATGCATGCCTAATGATTATTTCAAATAACCTATAGCATAAAAATCTTCGCATAAAGTATTCACTCATTTTTCGATCATTAAAAGACAACTAATTAGAGTCAGAATAAGTTAGTTGTTAGCATCAGAAATTTTCGTTTTTTCTGAATATATGTTCAGATTTTCCTTCTTGGATAAGATTGAACAACTATCAGTAAAGTTTGTGAAAAAGTGTTTGTAGAAAGCAAAATAGCAGTTTTGGTGCGTTCCTTAGTTCATGTAGTTTATGTCTTGTAATAGCTGTAACTCAACATTATTTTAGAGCACTGAATTCTGTACAAAATACGATATTACAATCGGTAATAGTGAAAAAATCTCTATTTCAAAAATTATTTTTAAAAATACAAAAATTTAAAAATCTGTCATGAAAAATTAAATAGCATACTTTGTAGACCAATTTTGCTCTATAAAAGTGAACCAATAAAATCTTTTTTCGCATTTTGAATTTGATAGGTTTCAATCGTAATACAAATTCGACTAAAATAGTATTCTGTACGATCACCACTATTTTGAATCTTTGAAAACAATCTGATGATACTTGTCCAATCTTACCTCAAAAGAAAATTCTGAACATATATTCAGAAAGATCAAAAATCTAAGCGATTCCAACTCTAACCAATTGTCTTTAAGTAACCAAAAAAAAAATATGAGTGAATATTTTTTTTTCTTGCCAAGTCTTTCAGCACCAAAGATTAATAACAAAATTATTTTCTTACATTATCACGTATAATAGTTGACATTGTTCCAACACCATCAGTAAAATTATATTTATAATCATCTGAATGAATATCCTCAATATATTCAACTTTTTCTGATGGAATCTATAAGAATAATATGAAATCAAAAAATTAAATAAAAAATAAAATTTCTCTTTTTTGTTTTACTTGAATCGTTGCTTCAGCACTTGTAAAACATTGTGCAATACGTGCAGCATGTTTAGCAACAATTCGTTCTTCTTGAAAATCTCCCATCCAAGCAAATGCTTCTTCAAATGAAAAATTTGTTTCACCATTATAATGATAAAACCAAAATTGTTTATCTTTTAATTGTGATTGTGAATGATGTAAATAACGATATGTTCGACCTTTTATACCTAAATCAAAACCTGATTCAAGTAACATTTCTGTTTTCCAACGTAAAGCTCGATCTTAAAATTAAACAAAATTTGATTGTTTTTCTTTTTAATAAGAATTTTTTTTTCAACATACAATCATGAGGAAATAAATCCATAGTACCATTTTCATCTTTAACATCAACAAGAGCAAACATAAGATTTCCACCAAATTTTGATTCACGTAAAACTCGATTTGTTTTAACTAATTTAAATGGATTAACACATATTGTTGTTGGTGTTAATGTTACAGATGGTACATAAGCATAATGACGTGGTGGTGTATGAATACTCCAACGTTCTTGTTGATTTTCGTCTTTTTTTATTCCATATTGCTGATTAGTAATTGTTGATAAAGGTGGAAATGCTGTTAAAGTAGCTGCTTTTTCTCGATAACGACGTAATTCACCAAGTAAATCAATAAAATAATATTCACTTGAACGACGCCATATATGAAGTGATGTCTAGATAATAAAACCTATGATAATAATATCTAATATTGTTTTTCAAAATTAACTTTAATTTTTTAAAACAAACAAAAACTTGAGATCT
>CAJNOL010003160.1:0-26004 GCA_905250125.1 Rotaria sordida | reverse complement strand
CAGTACAAATGAATTCAACAAATGGTCTATATGTAATCAAAGGTGCATACAATCAAGAAATATTACAAGATTTATTGGACGGTTTCATAAGCAAATTTGTACTATGTCGGTTTTGTGGCAATCCTGAAACAGAATTAGTAGGTCAAATTTTGAATGATTCAGATAAACTGAAAAAAAAACAAAGAAAAAATGTCGAGTTAGTATAGTTATAAGTGATGAATAGCTGTGTACAAATGAACAATCCAACTTTTTGTCAAAAAAATTATATTCAGACATTGATCGTCAGGGTGCTACCATTCTATCACTAATATCCTTTTTAGTAGAGGAGAAAAGAATTCATATTATAATCAATTCTTTATTTAATGTTACAGAGCTTTTACAAGAAAAATGGCAACAAAATTTGTCAACGATGCGATGCTTGTGGTAATACAAATGCAATTAGCATGGAATCTCATAAGTTAACGACGTTTATTTCAAAAAATTGTTTGCAAGAAAACGGAAATAATGAGGGTCATAATTCACAAGAGAGCATTCCAACTGAACAAGGAGCAACAGTAAGTCGATTGAACTCCAATGTGTAGCATTCCATTTCAATTGTCTAGAATAATGGCAATGATGATGATGATGATGGGAATGAAGATTGGGGCGAGGACTTAGCATCAAATATCACTAAGTTGGACATTCATGTTAAAAGTATGATTCAATCAGAAGATTTCGATAACCTGGCTCTCGAGAATTGTGAACAATTCATATCTTTATTGAAAGTTGGTTCACTATTGAATTCATTCAAATGAATATTTTACTTGTTGTGTATCTAGAAAAAAAAATTGGCTAATCAATTAAATGATCCTCTTTCAATTCAAGAGTTGATCATTGAAGTTGAACGATCGAAAATACTTGAAAAAGTCCCATTCTTTGTTCCAGAATATTTATTTACAGATCAAATTGTCAAAGAAATTGAAGCATATAAAATGCTACTTCAGAAAGTATGTTTTCAATTTATTGCGTCGCCTGTTTTTTTTTAATTTAAACGATCTATTCAATAGCTGTGCGCAAAGAATAACAAAGGGCAACAATATCTGTTGCATGGACTAGAAACAATCATCGGTACGAACAATGAAATACGAGCCAAATTATTCAATACAAAAGGAATGTCAAAAATTCTTCTTAAACGTTATGAAGAAGACATCATTGTAGAAGAAGTTTTTTATGCATGGCATAAAAAGGTAAAACTAATTAGAATGATTGATTTTCTATTTACTAATATTGATGATTATTGTTTAGGCATCGAAACGACTCGTTGATAAAGCAATATCAGAAGATATTCGAGAGTATGCCAAGGAATTCATCGAATGGTTACGCACAGCTGAAGAATCGAGTGATGAAGAAGTCGATGAAGTCTCCAATCTTCGATCACCAAGTGAAAATGATCTTGGACACTAAAGAACTCAAACGTATCTTCAGAAGTGCTCGAAAATTCTCATAATATCAGTGGCGTGTGTAAATGTGTGACAGAATTCCATTAATATCCAAGATGCCTGAATAAAGTGACCCGCTCATTGAAAAATTGTGATCAAAGCTCTCTTTCTCTGCATAGTTGCGCGTTTGTGTTACAAAAGAAATGAAATCCTTTTGTTGCCCTCCAAATCACAGACAATATGTTCTTTGTATTTTTACACACCGAATTGCTTGTTTTCTGTGTGGGTCAGGGTGAGATAGAGCTGGATGTGGGTGTAAAAGCAGAGCAGACCAACAACCACATCCACACCCATACCCATACTCTTACTTTATACAAGCAGACAAGTTTACATGCAAACGTATTTTTAATTATCTTGATATTATTTATCGATCTATTTATTGATGTTTAATTTAAAAAATGAAAATAAGCCACTATCATTGTTCACTATGAGTCATTTTTTGTTTTGGTGATTGTGCAATACTTGATATATTTTAGTAATTACAGGTTATCGCCTCAATTACTTCTTTTAAAATAACTATAGTATTTTCATTATTTAAAGATTTTGCACTTCTTCTCGACAGGTGAATATAGTTTATTTTGATTTCTGATCAAGATCAAAAATATGATTCTTTGAATTTCAAATATATATATGTTGACAACAACGTTATTCGTAATTCGTTTATTCTGCAAGACATGTTTATCAATTTTGGTCAGTCGAACTGTTAAAACTATTGAAAAAAGGTATTTAGGAAAATCGCTAATATCGTTTCAATATCGAAGATTATTAAATAGTGCTCTTTATGTATTAATCTTATTAGATTTTTTTTAGCGCATATCTATATAATTACTAAAGTTTGCCATTCTATTTACTCTAGATATTTCATTTTTATGATGACAGATGCAAATTTGAATGAGGATGTTTTTAAGAAGACGATGAGAAGTAATATTCTCTTATTTGACAAATGGAATCTTGACGATATTCGTATTTCTGACGTGTCACTCGAAGTTTGTTTTGAACTTATTGTAGACGCCATTGTTGATAATAAAAAGAAAATATTTGTTCCCCATTCAAATCTCTATTCTCATGGAAAACAATTTCATCAAGCTACTTGTCCAATTGTCGAACGTTTAGTATGTATCCTAATGTTTCATGGACGAAATAGCGGCAAAAAGATAATGACTATGCGTATCATTGAAGACGCTTTTTATATTATTCACCAACGAACAGGAGAAGTTAATATAGAATAAGAGAAAAGTGATGTTGTTTTACATTTATTTTTAAAATATAGAATCCAATTCAAATACTTATCGATGTAGTTATCAATAGTAGAGTACGTCCAAATTTAATACGTATGAATCGTTTTGGTCTTAAGCCCCCCTCCCCCCTCAGAAATGAGTTTCCACTTTTGACGGTCTTTTCATGCTGAAATTTTCAGGGATGACTGATCTTGGTGAGATACACTTCTAGTAAAAATTTCAGCGCGATTGGTCATACTAGACAGAATTTCCAGCTGATTCATGGATCATTTTTGGCCTTCAGGAGAATTGGTATAACTGCGTCATAAGAAGAGGTAGAGAGCTCGGGCTAGTTTCAAATTAAAATACATGTCAGTGTGCAACTTTTGTCCGAACAGAATTTTGATATTCCGTCCTATTTGTTTTTTATGAGCATTTTAGTGCGAGGGTCTCAAAATTAGCATAAAAAATGGTAGTCCAACGACAGTAAATTCTACTTTTCTCAGCCCAGGAACCAACTTTCAAAAATCCGTTCGGACAAGAGTTTACTCTGATCAAGATTTTTAAAACAAAAAAAAATATTGGTAATAGTTCGAAAAATGAGGGAGGAGTTCCAATTTTTCTGATTGGAAATCATGTTCTGAGAAAAACATTAAAAAAGTTTTAGAAGTGGTTTTTTTCGGTCAAATTCAAAAAACTCATATTAAAATGGCATATTTTCAATAAATTTTCTAAAACTATTTTAAGGCACGTAAAAGATGCAGTAAAACTAACGCCATCTGACATGCGGGTTAATATCAAAATGTTCTATTCAATGAAAATTGAAGTAGTAACTGAGTTTTTCTAAAACTGAAATTTCTCCGAAAATATGATAGGGAAGTTAAAGTCTGATCTGACAAGTCTTTGAAAAACGGATCATTTTCCAAAAATTTATATATATTCTGAAAGAGGAAGCTTCGCTCTATCTTTCTGTGATAAAAACTCAATTTTGATATTGTTTGAAAAAAATCGATTTTCTGACGGGGGGGGGGCCCTTAATATGAACCAATTTCACCCAAGTAAGCAAGAAATAACAGAAGACGGTCGACATGACTAGTCCGAAATGTCCGCAACACCCGTCAGATCTAGTCTGAAACGTCTTGCACATCCGTCATGACCAGTCATCTTTGGGAGAAATGTCCTCCAAACACGTCTGGCCTAGTGTTGAATGTCCTTGAACCCTGTCATGTCTAGTTTGTTTTGTCCGTTGAACCCGTTCAAACTAGTTCGAAGATTAAAAAAAGAAGATAAACGGTGGATTCGTACATCCAACCCGACAGTATTCGAAACTTGACGGGCATCTTGACGCCAGACCAGAACACTGAGATAGACTGCCCGTCAGTTTATACAGTCTAAATCACAAATTGACTCCCGTCCATCCACTAGACAATCAGAGATCATTCGATATCAAACGACTTTGATTAGCCTGAAATGTCTTTAATAGTAGTCAGGGCTAGTCCAAAGCGTCGTCTGTACTGGTCATGACTAGTCCTTTTTTTAAACACTGTGTCGCTCATTCTAGTCCGAACTGGTCTGAAAAACCCTAAACAATCCACTTTCTTTGGACTAAATACATCCTCTTAATTCGTTTAAACTGATCAATAATGAATAGTTAAAGAAGTATGGTGCGCATAGAAAAAATTTTCAATATGTGTATCATTTGTTAAAAATAATCGATGGATAATCAAATGCATTTAGCATATGGATTAGATAGGAGAATAATAATCGCTTCATTGCCTGTCTTGTACTCAAATCTTCGTAAATTGATAACTAAACACGATCTGTTGCATTATGATTACGGAAATTGATAAAATTCATTATTATCTTATATTAAAATTATATCAATTACTACTAGTAGTATCAGTTTTTTCTCTTTTTAAAACGATAATCAGAGAGTCTGTCATAATCAATAGTGAAGTCAAAGATAGATATTATACTTTATGCATCCCTGTCTTAATATATTTTATTATATTTTGTATTTTCATATGTTGAAAAGCTACGAGTATATCGAAACATAAAAGAAAGTAGGATTAAGTACAGAGAACAATATTTATCTCGTAGCGAGGAATACTAATTCATATATAGTTAAAAACTCTCAGATGTAGTAAATTTATTTTGTTTCATGCTGTCTAAATGATCTCGTATTCTGTAAAAGATAATTTTTTATTTATATGAGAACATGAAAAAACTTTGAGTAAAACTGTATTAAATAGCATCTGACAAATGATTATGAACATGCAGAAGTTGATCTCTTGATCATATGACTCAGTGGTCTAAATGATGAGTAAGTGATACATTGTATGCATGTTCCAATCTAACCTTCATCCTTATATATTTCCATTTAGACTAGTCCGGACTCGTCCACTATGCATGGCTACAGCTCGTCCTATACTGTCCCTGACGTCCTTACTTTTTTAAGTTTATGTCATTTGGTCGACATAACTAGAAAAAAGACGAGTCATTTAGCCCGTCTCGTGCTTACTTGGGTGGCACTGACGTTTACTGATATAGATAAGTCTGATACATCAGTAAACGTCAATGCCCCAGTGCCTTAGTATTCCAGTGGTATATATGACCGTAAATACGGTGTAAGATCGTTTTTGGAGTCCATAACGATCCATCTACGATATTGAAAACTTGCACATCTAGTGCTTCGTTCACTAAATAATACTAAAAATAATTTTATTTCAACGGTAATTTAAAAAAATCTAGTAAATAATTTTTAACATGTATGGTTCACTTCCATTTGAGATATTCAATATAGAAACGAATTCTTGTTTATTAACAAAGTCAATATTAATTGTCTTAAAATTTATCTATTTTTTCAGAAGATCATATAAACAATTTCCATTAAAAGTAATTTATAGATGCTAGAATAATTAATTATATATATTTTTAAAAAATCTACATTATTTAGAATCGTTCTTCTTGACATAAAACAGTTTATAAACAAATAAATAGAAATTTTAACTTTCATATTGAAATGTTCAATGAAATATAAATAAAGAAACCATGATAATCAAGAATATCCTAAAAAAAGAACAATAATAATGAAAATAATCAGATCTATTACACAAAAGTGTCAAATGTCATTAACATTTCTTATTTTTATCAATAAAAATTTTCTCTTTATGAAATTTCAATAGAACTGTTATAGTGTCTTACATACATCATGATATCATTTTGACATTTCAATATCATTCCTACCAATTTTTTTAATTCCATTCATTAAAGATTCCAAATATTGAAACATATTACTTTGCTAAAGAACAAGAACAAAATAATTCTTTGAAAAATTAACAATAGTTAATACTTGATTTTGTATTATTTGAATTTGATTTTCAAGTGTTTTTATTTTATTTGATGAAATTTCTTGTAGTGAATATCTAAATATAAATTTATATTTTTATTTAATTTCAAAAAAACAAATCTATCTTACATTCGTTCTTCATTAGAATCAATTTGTTCTTGATTATTTTTTAAAGAATAAAAATAAATTTCATGTCCTAATGCATCTTCAATTTCTTCAATTTGTTTTGTTAATATTTTATTTATATTTATTTCTATTTAAATCAATCAAAATTTAACAAAATTTAATTAAATTAAATTTACTTTTAGCTTGATTTTTTTCTTCAGTATATTTCATATAAAACCATTTTATTTTAATAATATGTGAAAATATATAAATTATTATACGCCAAATATGTGATATGATAATTAATGGTGGTGGTAATAATGGACGTTTTAATTCATAACATACTAATGAATATTGTTGAAATTTCCATATACAATTTGTATCCAAATGTAAACGATCAAATGTATTACTTTAAATTAAAATAAATATTTTCAAAAAAGATTTTTTTTGAATAAAAATAATACCTAAACATTGCTATAAGAAGATTAATTAAAAGAATATTTGCAACAGTCATATATGCAACTAATAAGAAAAATATAACATAACCACTTAATTCATAATTTTCTAAGAACAAAATATTATCTTATTTTATATAAATTTATTTTGAAAATAAACAAACTTTCAATTTGATCAATTTCTTGTAATTCACCAAATATTTGCCAATAAGCAAAATTAATTATATAACGTGGTAAATGCCAAGAATATTTCTCAGCATCATCTAATAAACTATAAGCTGGTACACCAAATGATAATATAAATACAATAAGCATTAACATAAAAAATTTAAGATCATGAATCTTTATTAGAAAAAATAAATATTAATATTATTCAAAAATTAAACTTAATCAATTTACCATTTCTCCAATCATAACAAGTTTAGGACCAAGTCTTTTTATAGCTGAAAATATATCAAGTGTTCGAATATACCAAATAGATAAATCAATAGCTAATACTATTCGTGCATAACAAAAACATTGATTTATTGGTAAAAATCGAAGAATACAACCAAGAATAAATAGAATTATAGCTAATGCATCTAATTTATTCCAAAATATAGAAAGATATACTTTAATCTTCTTATATAATGAGTGAACTTTATTCGCTCTTATCTAATTAAATAAAAATTATAGAATTTATAAGAAAAAAAACAAATAAAAACTTCTTTTTTACTTGTCGAATTTCTTCACAAAATAAAGTAAAAACCCATAATACAAGTATTAATTCACTTGTTGATGGTCCATAATGAGATCGAAGATTAGATTTTGATGAAGAATCTACATTTATAGTCATATTAATATTTGTTAAATTTGAAATAGATTTTTTTTCACTATTATTATTTTCTTCTTTGTTTGGAAAACATCGATCAGATTGAAATTCATATCGTGGAAAATAAGCATATAATATTACGTATGAAAATAATATTAAAAAGATCACATGAGAATACTATAAAAGATAATGTAAAGTGATAATTTTTTTCATATCAACAGAATTCTTAAGTTTCCGCTTTTTTTAAGAATCGAAAATTCTCATTTGTTACTATATAATAAAACTTACTAAACTGTACAGATATTTTACAAATGGAGCATGTAGAAACATTGAAACATTGTTTATGTATTGATTAATGCCAATTTTTATTCTAAATTTACAGTAGAATGAAAGTTTTGATACAGAAATATTTTCATATAACTAATAGGACAAGAACTTTCTATTCATATTCATTATCTTTTGATTACACTCTCAAATTCTATGAAATGCTATTAAGACTGATAGAAGTTTCGAATATTTATACAACACAAGCAAGAAAGTTAATAAGATAGATCAGTACGGGTTTCATCTCTCTAGTCAGTGATGGATCTAGGATTTTTAAAAACGTTATATCTCACGTTCAGAGCATGGGACCCACATGAAAATTATGTAGGATGATACTGGACCCAAATGGAAGGTTTTTACGAAAAAAATTTTTCGATCGACGTTTGCGAAAAAATTTCGTTTTTAAAATCGCCGCCCTCTCAAATTTTTGTTTTAGCGATAACGTATTGTTAAGAATTTCATCGTAATCTACATCGAATTTCATGTAAAAATATGCATCCGTTCAGGAGTTATAACGTTTTCAATTTTTGAAATATGTCCCAAAAAACGGAATAAAGGTTCAAAACGTTATAACTTCCGAACGGATGCATATTTTTACATGAAATTTGAAATCTGTCGATGAAATTCGATGTAGATTACGATGAAATTCTTAACAATGGATTATCGCTAAAAACAAAAAAATTTGATGGGGCGGCGATTTTAAAAACGAAATTTTTTTCGCAAACTTCGATCGAAAAATTTTTTTCGTAAAAACCTTCCATTTGGATCCAATATCATCCTACATAAGTTGAGAATACATCCCATTCCGCGATGTTGAACATTCCGGAATCAGTTCCCGTCCCGGAATCTATTCCACCGATTCCAGAACTAAATTCAACCACGCCACAATCCGATTCCGGAATCATTCACAACAGTTCCTATCGATTCCGGAATCGCTCAGCCTTGGCATCACTCTCATCGGCTGAGGCTTATAACTGGATGCAATTCCGGGTATCGGATGGATCCGGAATCGCAAGGATTTGGAAGGAATTCCGCGGAATCCCCAGTGATTCCGGAATCGCTCAGCCTTGATATCACTCTCATCGGGGTGTGAGTGTGGATATCTCATCACCCACACCGCCATCCACACCCTCATTACATCGATAAAGATTGATAGAATAAAAGCACAAGTTGTAATTCCGGTATCGGATGGAATTGGACGGAGTTCCTACCAATTCCCACCGATTCCGGATCCGCTCAAATCAGGAATTCCTAAGCGAAATCGGATGGTCATTACATCGGTAAAGATTGATAGAATAAAAACACAAGTTGTAATTCCGGAATCGGATGGAATTGGACGGAATTCCTAGCAATTCCCACAGATTCCGGATCCGCTGAAATTTGGAATTCCTAAGCGGAATCGGATGGTCATTATATCGAGAAAGATTGATAGAATAAAAACAGAAGTTGTAATTCCGGAATTGGATGGGATTGGACGGAATTGCTACCAATTCCCACCGATTCCGGATCTGCTCAAATCCGGAATTCCTAAGCGGAATCCGATGGTCATTAGATGGATAAGGATTGATAGAATAAAAACACAAGTTGTAATTCCGGAATTAGACGGAATTGGACGGAATTCCCGGAAATTCCTAGCAGTTCTCACGGATTCCGGATCCGCTGAAATCCGGAATTCCTAAGCGGAATCGGATGGTTTTTACGTCGATAAAGATTGATGGAATAAAAACAGAGGTTGTAATTCCGAAATTAGAGGGAATTGGACGGAATTGCTACCAGTTCCCACCGATTCCGGTGTTGTTTAATTGGGGAATTCCTAGGAATTGTTGCGAACTTGGTTTGTATTCGATTCCGGAATCGCGGGAAACGATTCCGGGGTCGGAACTGGTTCCGGAATGTTCAGCTTAGCGGAATAGGATGACTGCTCCATAAGTTCCATGTGTGTCCCATACTGTGAACGTGAGATATAACGTTTTTAAAAATCCTAGATCCGTCACTGTCTCTAGTAGATGTTCATTAAGCATTATCAGATCTCTGTTTTTCTTTAACGTTTTATAAAAGTGGTTTGCTATACTTTAAATATCACTTTTCTCATGAGAAATAAAAACAAAGTTCTAATAGTAATTGATCGCAACCTCTTCCAACAACCGGCATTGGTAACAGTAACACATTTTGTTTCTTCATCGAAACCATCATCCATTAATCTCGAACATGTCGCATCTGACACTGTGCAGACTCTAGAGAAGAAACATTCCGTAAGTTTAATACAAATCAATTAGTTTGATTTAAAATAGACTACTTATCAATAGCAGGCTTTGATCTTGATCTACGAAAATGAAAAATATCCGATCTATCTTGAAAATTCTATTAATAAAAGTAATCAATCATTCAATATAAAAAAAATTCCAAAATTCATTTGACATACATCAGGTTGATTATATGTATTGTTTTCATCATAATAAGGAAGAAAAACACTATACCAAAGAATAAAACTTGAAAATATTATTGACAAATTTCCAACGTGATGATCAATTCGACCATACCTAGACGATAAAATAAAGTAAATAAATATTATATATAAAATAAAGATACCATATATCTTTAAGTACAGCTTGTACTCCGTTTTTAGCAATAAATGATTTTGATTCAGCCAAAACAGCTAATTGTAACCAAGTAACATTATCAAATTCGGGTACGGCTCTAATAATAGCTTGTTTACATTTCAAAGGATTTGCTGAATAAAATTTTTCAAGTATTTCTACAGCAAAATATTCCAATTGATCGATCCATTGATTATATTTAAGATTTCTTTCTTTTTTTGCTTTACTTTTATAAATTAATATTGCAATGAAAGCAGCACCTAATCATTTGAAAAATTTATCCAAAAAAAAACTTTCATTTATTTAAATACATACAAATTTTATTTCTTCCATGAGTCCAAAAAAGTAAAGCTAATTCATGTCTACCTGTTACAACTGACCAAAGAAAAAGTTCTTTAACAATATCAATTTCACTTATTATTGATGATGAATCATCTTAATATAATAATAACAATTAATAATAAACAAAAGATTATTTTTAATAAACAAACTTTTAGAATTTGTTGTTAAATTATCTCGATCAAAAATAGTATCAATTAGAGAATGATTATCAATAAATGGTTGAATTATTTCTCTATAAATTGATCTTAAAGGACTATCAAATTCATTTTTAAAATAAATATTCTAAAAATATTGAAAAAAAATTTATTTATTTTAATTATAGATATAAAAATATACTTCGGCTTTATAAAGATCTAAAAGTTGATTATTATTTTCAAATAAATCATGTAATGAAAAATCATGATCAAGAATTAATTCGACAAAATTTGCTTGATTTTCTATCAAAGCTTTGAAAAATAAATCATTTAATTCAATTCTCTATATTATAATTAAAGAATTTATTGTAAAAATTTTCTTGAAATTTTTTACTTTCCAATCTCGTTCATCTTTCATAATAGAATTTTTAACAATATCAATTTGTTTCCATTCATATGCTAAATTTAATTGTTCACGTTTTTCTTCTAGTTTTGCTTTGCAGGAATTATTTTCACTAGTAACTATTAATAATATTGTATATTAAACATTTATTTATTTCAATTACCTTTAAGAAGAGCTTGTAAAATAGAGAAATTAACATCCTCACCACTAAGATCATGTACTTTGAAATCAATAAAATTTAAATATATATTTCGTATTTCAACACATTCATATATTAATTCAAAAAAATCTAATCCTTCATCTGGTGCATTTGTACATGAAGTTTCAGCCATTTCATGATTAACTATATGTAATGCTTCACGAATTTTATTTTTTATTTGTTCATTTTGTTCTATTAATGATGATGAATCTTCACTACAAATACGAACAAATCTCAATAAATGTTTAAGATAAGAAAACAAACTTTGTTTGAGCACATGATTCCATTTTTGACTTGTATTCATTATACAAATGATAACATTTAGCAAATAAATCACAACATCCACCTGTACCTTCAACAAGGACAACAGGAATTCTATCTTTAACAACACTTTGATAAACTAAAACACAAAAAAAAAATTAAGTAGATAGTATCATTAAACATAATTAAACCTTTTTTAATCGCATCCGCACAGCCTTCAATAACAACAACAATAACAGGCATATTATCTAAATGAAAATGAAAAAAAAAAACGAATAAATTCTTCTTATCATGAATATATTAACCTGATTGTTTTGATTGTGAATATGATCTTATTGATTTATTTTTTTTTTGATTATTATTTGTTATAGTTTGTAATGAAAAACCTTCACCTAAAATTGCTCTTTCAAATCGAGCACGAAATTTAATTGCACATCCATGTTTATATTTCGTTTCATCATCAATAAAAATAAAATGTGTATGATTTGGTTCAAGTGGTGTTGTCTCTTTTTCATTACTTTTTAATTTTGAATAACTAACATTTCTATCGTGACCATCAAATTGTGAGACATTTGATATACATCCCCAAGAAGCAATACCCTTTTGTTTTTTTTTTATTTTACATATGATTTTTATTAAATCTTAATTAATAACTTACAACTAAATATATGGGTCGAGATGGATCTGAATTTGTTCGAATTATTTCACCAAAAAATCTTGTTACTCTTGAATTTAATCCAGCAGTAATTATCCAAACATCTAAAGAAAGATAAATAAATTTGATTTCATAAATAAATTGTAACGTAAAATCTAACTTGTAGTTTGAGCTATTTGAAGAAGACCTTCACGAAATATTCGAAATAATTTTGATCTCAGTGAACTTTCTTTCGCACTGCCCATTATCGATATAACAAGTGATGGACGCTAATAAAATACTAATCATTATTTAAACAAAAAAGATAAAATCAAAAGATTTACTGTATCATAATTTTGTTCAATAAATAATTCTTTGACTTGTGTAGGACAGACATCCGGCGATATTCGAATAAAATTAGCTTGATTACAGTTATTTTGAGGAACTAAAACAAAAATTAATTAAGTCAATAGGAATATTTCCTATAACAATATATCAATACTTACAAGTTATTGTACCATATGATTTAACATCAACTCTACTGAATAACTATACAAAAAATATAATTCAATATGAATAAAACACAAAGAAATAATCTATTTACATAATCACTATCATCACTAATAATATTAGTTGAAAATGGTGATTGAATATTACATAAATAATCATCATTTGAATTTGAACAAGTCATACTGTTTGCCCTGATATTACAATTTAGTTATCTGAGTGCAAATCTTCTAACGCAAAAAAAAAGAAATGCGTAGCAAAGTGCGAGAATAGCAAAAGAATAATAAATATTACCTATATATCGTCTCTTTATAAATCGTTACCTTTCATTATGAAACGTGTCTAACGTCTATCTAGACGTTTATTTTCTTTAGAAGAATATATGTGTTAAATGAAGCGTAACATATGCAAAATATATTTAACTAGTTATTTTAGTCTCATATCATTAATAATAGGTATATTATTTTTTGTGTCACGTGCACGTTCAGTAAAAAGATAAAGAAGAACTACTGTGAAATAATGCAGAAATTCTTGTTTTTATTAAAGTGAAATCTAGTTGTTCATAGAAAATTTTGTTTTTCATTTGAGTTATGTTTCACAGAATATTCATTCTTGTACAATATATCTGCTTATTACTTAATTTTTTATGAATAGGTGATAAAACTGTGAATTTTGAAAGAGCGACAAATTCTTCTATAGATGCAACTTCCAATACCGGATAGTTCATCTGTAGTCTTTTGAAATATAAAACAAATCAAGAGATTCGAGCTTTCTTCTATCTCGTACTATTTAATTAAGAATTACATCATCAGAAGCAATAAAACAAATGAAATACTTGATTAAATTTACAAAGTTTTATTTTATACTATTCAGCAAGGATTTTAGAAAATAAATTTATGAAAAAAAAGGAATAAAAATTGACTGTTCAGTTTTTTTTTCATTTCAAAAAAATCAAATCTTGTTCTTATCGGACGTAAACAGTTCTTTGATAAAGCATAGTTTTACTCTAAGTCATGTTGTAGCACATATATATATATACAAGATAGAACGAATTAAATCTAACAATATGATACTTTCAGTCTTCCTTTATTCAAACAAGAGCAATTTAGAATTATTGCAGACAATCGACTTCCTTAAGTAAAGATACTCAAAAAATAATCAAATGAATAATCTTAAAAAAGAAACGAAACATCATCTTATGATCAAATACCTAAAAAAGTATTCAAACTATTTCGATATATATATCAACACTATAGTGATTTTAACTCTGTTTGTCCGATCTTTAAATCAGTATTCTCTTTTGCAATAAACCATCATGTTGCTTGATACGAGAGAAAGAACAGAAAGAGAACATTGTCACGTGCATCATCAAACATGTAGATGCTCGTACAAAAAAAAACAACAACATGAAAATCTTTCTTCGAACACAGTACAAACTCGAACGATTCTTTTTCTTGATAAAATAAACAAACCTCTTATTTTTAAGTAAAATTCTTTTCAGTGACAAATATTTGACTTTTTTGGTGATAGAAGATTCATTGTTTCAGAGATACTATTTGTACATGAGAGTCCAGCAATCTTATCATTGCATTGACATCTACCATAAATATCTAAATTTAGAAAAAATGCTAATCCAAAGTCTGTTCTGATCGAAGAGAAAAACGTTTAGTACTTGCAGAAAAAAATGTAAAGATTAAATGAAAGGCTCTTCTTAGTAAATCATTTTTTCAAAACTACTTTCAAAGAGTACAAACATACATGCTTCAAAATTTTAACACTTACTCACTCCTATTAGCTATTTCTACTAGTTATATTGTTATCAATCTACCATAAGGCTAAAATTTTTAAATCTATTTCTCTTTTGTATTTTTTCACATAAGAATAAGAACAAATTCAAAGAAACATTTCTATAATTCGTATAAATAGTAGATTTATGAATTGTCTTTTTTTTGTGTACAATAAACAGAGACATACGGGCATGGTCACGCATCGGTCACCCTTGTATGGAGAGTAGAGTCCTGCGGTTCCAACTTTTTTGGAACCGTGAACTGACCCGAATCCGAAATATTTCAGTTTCTCAGAACCGGAATCGGAACCGGAACCGTGAAATAAAAACGGGTAGAACCGGGCTGGAACCGTTGGAACCGAAATTTTTTTATTGACAACTTGGATTTATTTATATGGTATTAATTCCATATGAACATGTCATATTATATGGATTTTCTCATGCTTCTTTTTCTTTCTCTTGTACCTTTTGAAAAAGTTGCTTTTCAATAAATTAATGAAGATGAACAATAAAAACAATATAGAAATTTCTGAAAAAATGTAATATAAATTATTATGTGATATATCACCGGTTCCTAGACGGTTCCCAATACCCCTCTAGGAACCGAACCGAGAACCGGTTTTTTTGAATTTTGTTAACTGGAACCGGAACCGGACCCGCGGTTCCGGTTCGGTTCTCGGGTAGTAACTAGAACCGCCGCACTCTAATGGAGAGGGTTTGAAATCACAAAAGTGAGGAATATTGTCTCGACAATCGGAAGTGTACTATCAACAGATTATCAAACATATTGCAAGCTATGAGATACTCAGCAGAGAAGTGATATAAATTCCATTTTTCATCTGACGGGTGTCGAAAAAGAGATTTATTGACTAATTTCGGCAAAAAAAGTTATTTTATATCTCTATTTCAAAGTTACTATCTGTGTCCTGAAATTTTTCATATTCAAGTATCATTATGGACTTCGAACGTTCTACGAATAGTCAAATAAGTCACAAAACTCTTTTGGACATTGTTTGGTAACTGTTTATAACATCACTTCAATACCATTCAGGTTAATTTAATATAATATATAATAATTTTTTCATTGTCTTTTCTAACAATAGTATAGTTATATCAGTTTTGACTTGTGCTCTTATAGCTACCATATGGCTCACTTATCAGTTTTATTTTAAGGCATCATAAAAGTAATATTCTAATAGATATGATTTAACAACATGAAGATATTTATAAAACATAGTGAATTTATATAATATCGATCAATTATAAGATCATTAATATTTTTCTGAGTAGTAAAACTGAAATACAGATAATTAAAGAACAAACATATTTGTCAGTGTATTTGATTTTTATGTAATATCTTGTTTTAATTGTATTCTTAAATTATATTTAATATAGTTATCTCTATTGTTATTGAATTGATTAAAACATGTTATCAATCTAAAAACAAACAATCCTCTTCGTCGCGTAGAAGTACATATGTACTAAACAAAATATTTTACAAAATTTTCTAAATAAAATTAATTATCTGCGCTATATATAGTTCTGGACAACAATAGCTGATACGGTGCATGGATACATTTGACAATACATATTGATTTCAAGAACCAAAGTGTCCTTCATCAGTCTATATGCTCTAAATTTATTGTTTAGATATTATTTTTCTTTGCTAACCATCTTCTCTTCACCATATTGACATAAATTTTCTCGTTAAACTGCTTATTTGAAAGGCTATTCTCGTTACTTCAAAACAAACGAGACATAGTCCTTCCATTAAGAATCTTTGTTGAAGAGAAAAAACTGTTGTATTCTTAGTTAGATTGATCTTTTTCATCATGACTCTCATCAAAGTCTTTTGAAAATTTTATTATAAATTTCTCATAAAACAAAAAGTGTATTCTAAAAGGTGTAGAAGCACATCGTTAAATATAATCAAATTAGAGCTATGACACAAGTTTATTATTGCAGTACATTTTAATTACTAAAATCTTGTCTATGTATTCTGAACATAGGTGTCACACCATAGTATGTAGCGAGAAGAAGCAATTGCTTCCCCTAACTACCTCCATTTTATAGATAATTTAACCGTAACTTTACCAGTTATGTAAATTTGTGCAACATACCAGCAAAATAAAATGTACAATTGCTTCTTCTAGAAAAATTCGGAGAAGCAATAAGTTATTCCTTCCCTAAAACGTTGACGTTATGGTGCTCATCACTCTCAAACTCTTAAAGCCTCTTCTTTCAAAAATCGATTTCAAGGTCAAGGATATTCAACTCTTCGAAACTTTCCAAAGCACATTGAACCTAAGTTGAAGACGATATGGCGAAATTTTCAGTCGTATACCATGATGTTTTGATAAAGATATTAACCAAACGTGGGCAAAAAAAGGGTCATTTCGCAGCCTATTTTTTTGTGTCTGGATTCTTTCCACATATTACGATTTTTTTCCTTGAAAGAGCATCTCCGGATGCAGAACACCATAGAATCTCTCTTTTTTAAATTCTCACTTTTTAAGGAAAAGAATGGATCATAAGCTTAATAATTCAAAAAAACTACTACAAAGAGGCGTCAATTCACATAAGTGTTTGTAAGTATAATAAAAAATAAAGTTTAATTCAAAACAGTATTCTGTAATGCCCTGTATTTTGACATGCGCTTTCAAACAAAAAGAATTGAACATAGACGAAGAAATTTGGCTTACACGTTTGAAAAATTATAATCTAAGAAAAAACGAAAGACGTTTTCCGTTTTTTTCTGAAAGGTCTATTTTTTTAAGTGAATGATAAAATTTATCGAAAATTTTGCCGCAAAAGTGAGTGTTAATTTAAAAACCATGTTGCTTTCAAGATCTTAATTTGCTGTCAAACCAATTAGTACGCAAGCTTTCAATAATATGTCTTTGAAAAATTCATTTTCAAAAGAAGTTTTACTGTCGAGCTTTGAACTGCAGTTCGATAGGGAATATAGTCTCATTCTAAAGTTTATTGCTAATAACAAAAAAAAATTCTACTTACTTACTCACACTGTGCGCATCATTAAAAAACAATGTTATTGTCGAAAATTAACGAGTAAAATACGTCACAATCAATGATAGCATAGCACTTTGACATAGACCATATCTTCTTTTATTAACATATGGAATTATATTGTTCGAATTCGCTTATCATGTTCAACTCCTTAGACGACTACTTAAGCATAAAGGTCGAAATCAGTCACTTTTTCGTTAGACATATTTATTCGATCGAAAGCAAAAAAATGAAAAGTTCTTTAACTCGTTTAGAAAATGAAACAAAGTTGAAACGTAATGAAAAATATGGGGAATAAAATAGAAATGTTAAGTGAAGTAGCAGAATTCGATGATATTCCAAAGAATTGATTGAAATCGAATGTAATCGTAGAGAATTGACGAATTTTGTTTATTGTTTCCATTGAATTGCATCGTTCTCGTTCACATCCAACATGAATATGATTAAAATGTGTCTGGTTATCGAATAAAAACTGCGATTGACTTGTAATACCGTTACCCTCTATTAATGTTTCGCACGATGCACAAATTTTGCGAAACACGATCTGAAAGGAGTGTTGAAGTGTATAGGGTAGAAATTTTGGATCCACTCCCCCCCCCCCCCCCCCACAGACCGTGACAGAGAAAATCTATATGGATCCCCCCTCCCACAGACCGTGACAGAGAAAATCTATATGGACCTCCTGCCCCCTTCCACAGATCGCGACAGAGAAAATCCATATGGATCGTCCCCCCCTCACAGACCGTGACAGAGAAAATCCATATCCATCACAGACCGTGACAGAGAAACCTAGTACCCATCACAGATCGTGACAGAGGAGCTCCAAAGACCATCACAGATCGGGACAGAGAAAATCCATACCCACCACAGACCTTGACAGAAACCCAGTGCCCATCACAGACCGTGACAGAGAGATCCAATACCCGACACAGACCGTGACAGACAAATCCAGTACCTATCACAGACCGTGATAGAGGGACTCCAAAGACCATCACGGATCGTGACAGAGAAAATTCAAATTCCTTCAGTTACAATATAAAAAGCTCCATCGTGTTTCACATTTTTAATCCCCCAGGGATTTGCGCTAAAAGCTTTTATTTATAGACAACGACTAGAGACTTGCACGGAGTCGTTTTCGGAGTCGCCGTCGGAGTCGATTAAATTGTTTGCCGAAAATTTAGTTTTAGCATAAGAAATGTTTTGATTACCAGGTTGTGTTCTCTGATATTTAATGCATAAGCTGATACATTTTGAAGGTTCCAACCACATCTTATTAAGATTTATGAACATGAAAGAAAGTCGGAGTCGAAAAAAATCGGAGTTGAATCTGACTTGGACTTTCTTTTATGTTCATAAACCTTGATAAGATGTGTTTGGAACCCTCAAAATGCATCAGCTTATGCATTAAATATCAGAGAACAAAACCTGGTAATCAAAACATTTCTTATGCTAAAACTAAATTTTAGGCAAACAATTTAATCGACTCCGACGGTGACTCCGAAAACGACTCCGTGCAGGTCTCTAACAACGACCCTCGACCTCATACCCACAACATCCTATATGAAGTCCTTGTACCGGTGTGTAATTTTTATCAAAAATTATTGGACACACCTCATTGAAATACTCTGTCGCGTATATATTCTCAAAATATCATCATGGTGTGTAATGGAATTATGGCATCATTCTAAAAAAAAAGGAACTCTGCCACGCTTTGTATCTTGACATGCTCTTTCAAACAAAAGTAATAGTCGTTGACTACAATAAATCTTCATCAAGAACTTTGAGGTGTGCCATCAAAAAAATATAAACAGAAAAAGGGAAAAAGATTTTCTATTTCATCTAAAAAGAACATATTTTTTAAGCAGAAAATGATGGAAAGCTTTGGAAAAAAAATGAGATATCGAATAAAAAATCATGTCATCTATGAAAGATCAGATTTCGGACTGTTTCCATATATTTATCTCAATTTTCATGTTTTCGACGAAAATTGGCTTCTTTTGAGGAAGAGATAACTTGAATAAAATAGCACATCTTCATAACCATGTAATGTATCAAGGTATAACTCACCATCAGATGCAATCGTAATCATCCATCTGAGTAACATTGTAACATTCTTTTGATAAGAGACAATTATTTTACTACCTACAACTTGTACGGACAAACTTCACAAGTACGAGTCAAAGTTATCACGTTCGACTGAAGTACAAAAAGCACGTTTTTTTTCGGTTTCATTAAAAACACTTCAAAAGCATTTCTTTTGATGTGTCACCGCAAAAAGATGCCTATTGACACCATTAAGCTGCTTTCTGTAGTGACATATGAAAACAAATGCATATAAACAACAGCACAAGATCTGACCAATTGAATTTCAGTCAAAAGTGATAACTTTGAACCGTATTTGTGAAATTTGCTCGTATAAATAAAAACTTTACAGTGATACCTATCATTTGAAAAGAAAATAGTTGTTTAAGTTTGATGAATAGTGGGATTATTCGAACTTATTTTTTCGGCGAAAATTTTGCAATATCCTTCAAATAAAAAATACAAATATTTTTGTTTCTTAAAATTAAAAGCATCGACGTATGATGCTCAAATAAAGGACATTCTATGAAAAACTTTCGGTCAAAAATTGCTTTTTTTTGACTCTTCATTCTCCAATCTGGATCTCTTCAGTTTTGGATGACACCCTCATCTTCCTATGGAGTCTAATTAAAATTTTTTACAAAATAGTTTAGAATATTGCTAAAGTATTTTGGACATAAATTTTACGTTTAATTGAGGAATTTCTACTTATTATAACGTATGACATATGATCGAGTCCTAATACCAATAAATCGAAGCAGTAAATCAAGATCGTTAAAAATGATCGCGACAAAAACACTTTAGAACAGTCATATTCTTCATATGCTGCAATATTTTCCACATAAATAGATTGGTCATTAGATAATATTCAAACATTAAATCAGTAATCATATCTGTTCTCTTTCAAATAATCTTCAAGTTTAGCAACGGCAATTATTCTCATTTATTATGAATGAACTATTCAAATTTAACATATTACTCTCGAATGTCTATTAGTATTGGATATTACCAGAAACACCATTAAAAAAAAAGTATTGGTTCGTGTGATCCACAAGTAACTGCATGTTAGTGGTACAGAGCTTGATGAACAATTAGTTGCTAAAAGAAAGTTTTTTTCTTTTCATTGATCTGTCTCTGAAATGCATGATGTCTAAAACTGATAATATTGGAAAAATAAGTTTTTTTTTTCTACTTGTAAGCATAGTATATCTCGAAGACATGTTGTGTAATATATGTCAACAAAAATGTATATTAGTGAATTAAATGTATTTCCAGTCGTTTGCCAAACAAGAGTTTCAATGGCCATTGGACGAATCAAACTATTCTGCCTAAAGTGAAATATATCTGATCGCATTATTCATACCACTAGCATTATAGACAAGATCAATAATCTATTTTTGTAGGTATTTAATCAGTCGCATTTCTGAAACCGTCATCGGTAAATAGAGAATCAATTAAACACTCTTTTTCTTTTATAAAACACGATCTAAAAGAAGTGTCGAAGCATAGAAATTAAAATTTAGTCTCCCTCCACAGACTATGACAAGCATTGTCGATATACAATCACATACAGTAATCACAAAAAGTCCCGCTGCTAAATAAATAGTACCTAAAATTTAATTCTTTAGTCTTATAGTTTGATCGAAAATATCAGGACTTGATTGGTATTCATGCGGCGGAGCCACTGAATGCCATGCTTTAATCAAGTTTTCCTTGAAAATTTAACGATTACAGTTATCAATTGAGAAGAGATCCAAGCTGAGACTCATTCAGATAATGGAGGCCAACGCATTTAAACTGTGGAAAACTAGAAAAGTGTCAAAGATACTTTTTTTTCGCTTCTCGGGAAAAAAAAACAATGTTTTCATCATAAATCCTTTACATTGATGCCTGTCAACCTTGAGTTGCTGCTTGTAATCAGGATTTATCGATATCTATTTGTAATCAATACTAAGTAAAAGATGTAAATTAGCAGCAACTGGCATGTTCGAAGATATTGAATAATTTAAGATTAATTTTTAAAAAAAATCAAATCTATCCTGTTTTACTTTTATGCTTTTCAACTTACTATCACTTCCATATTTTTCAGTCGTATGTTACATACAAAAAAAAAGAAAGTTCTTGAAGTCTCGTACATATCTCTATTCAGAATAGACACAATAAAACAACAGCTACATCATATGTGACATTTTAATCCATAGAGATTATGTTAACAGCTTGTATGCTATGAACTTTATCATTGGAAATAATAAATTTCAATTAACATAATTTGATCTTGCTTTATTTCATAGATAATATATTTCAAAAAAAAAAGAAAAAGACATACAAATAATACATGAATATTTCTACAAATACATATATAAAACAAAAAAAGAAAAAAGAAACTTCAAAATTTTTTATTTTTTTTGTGTTTGACGAATTGGACGTTTTGATTTCGTTTTGTTCATTTCCTCAGGAGATGACATAGAACTAAGTGCACCAAATATAACAACAAAAAGAATAATGAGATAATCAACAAAAATAAGTACATATGCAGCTTTATATAAATGTTTATTACAATATTCAGGTAAATCAGGATCAAACAATTCAACACGTAATTTAACTTCAAATACAATAACTTGTCCAGCAATAAACCATCCAATAACACATAGAAAAAGAATAAATGCTCATTGATTAATTCTAGGAAACGATTACTTTTCAAAATCTTCTATCATAAGTTTTACATAGAATAAATTCAATGCTCGATAGACTGATTTCAAGAGTAATTTACCTGATCACTTATTTATGCAAACTGAAAAAATTCAACGAAGATTTTTAATAAATTATTTTTCAGTGATTGATCATCGTTCCGATGTAAACTTCCACGAATAGAAAATAATTGAAAACGTTTTTTGTTTTCTTTCGTTTTGTTCCTAATCGAAGATGAGCTAATTATTTGAAATGAAAATAAATTATTCTAGGTTGGCCTGATTATCCTTGAACAAAATCGTTTATAATATCGTCTATCACTACCATCTATACTAATATATTGATAATCAATATTATTAAATTACCATTCTAACATCAACCTTGAATACCTAGTCGAACATGAAGTTTTTTTGTTTTTATTTTCACCTCATTTTCCATTTAAACATGTTGTTATGACTATGTTCACAATAAGATCCTATATTATGTTTAGAGAATTTTGTTTTCATAAATATTTCTTTATGTTAAACAAGATTTATCAGGTAGAATAAGATGATAATCGTTATCCTCTAATAGCAGAATATTTATTCAAAACGATATTGACTATGTCCACCACGAATATAAGAACGAACTCTTATCAATAAATCAAATATTTAAATGACGAGAAAGATCTTGTTCACCTATTTTATATAAACAACGACTAACAAAACATTTATATCTATCAACGAAAAAAACACACTTAGCTATTAAATAGCTATTTATAAATAAGAATTATATTCTAAATAAAATAATAACTAATCATTCTCTATAGAATAGATTGAACATATTATAGAAATAAATATTCATCTTCTAGATAATTATAATAAATATAATAGATTTATTACTTTTTCAAACTTGACAAAAACACGATAAACAATTAGAAAAAAAATCATTTGTTATTTCTCCTATTAACGAGTGACATCATTTATATAACGAGATATTCAACTCGAATATTTTATCTGACTAACACATTTTTAACAATCAATAACAAATTAACTTTTAACATTGATATTTTTTTTTATCTTTAATCGAGACTAATTATATAGAAATGAAGATAATCATCTATAAGATTATAATAGTTTGTTATCAGTAAATCTAACATTAAATTCTTATCGTGTTTTTTATCTTCGATTCCATGATAAATGATGGACCTTTTCAATTGTAAGTATACTCATCATGGAAACTCTAATAATCTCTCAACAATATGAAAATAATTAAGACTATCGATGCCTACAATCAGAATCAAGAGATAACTCATCGACCAAATAACTCACAAAAAAAAACGAACTAGGAAAAGTTCGTTTAGATGTTATATGAATTAATTCTCGAATAGGTTTATCTAGACCGAGATCACTAGAACAAATATTTTATCGGGACACAAAACCAAAAGAGAAAAAAAACGTTTATCTTGGACATCGGTAGTTGGGATCGTCAACTTATTCCTGTTGAGATAGGAGATTTTGACGAGATTTTTAAAGTCAATACTTTAGTCCGACTTAGGAATAGTAGGAAACGATTTATTCTCGAGTTTAAACTTGAAATGTTTACCGTTGAGATATGATTTGACGATAATACGTTAATTAGAAATATTTTCCATCGTTTTCATATTCTCCTTTATTTACATGTAAGCAGAACATAAAATCTGTTTGTGTATATGACCTATATTAAAAATAATATTTTATCATACGATATATCGTTTCTATAAGAAGAAGAATATCATCTTATACTTTTATTAACATATTATCCTAGCTCGTTATCATTTAATATCAATAATAACGTCTCTTTATTATTTAAAATGTTGATTATCCTATTATTATAGATTGTGATAAAAAAATTGAAGAATAAGTTATATATAAACGTTTATCATCATTTCTAACTGATATAAGATCGTACCATTATAAATCTCTCTAAGAGTTATGTTGTTATCTCGGATATTTTATCCTTAAGATAATTATTAAGATTTAAAATAATCTCTACGAAATATTTCTTCTCTTTCAAATTCTATTTATGATATTATTCATCTATCAATAGAATATTTACGATTTATATTAAAAACACAAAATTTCTTGATAAAATTCAATGAAAAAAAAACGAATTTGTTCAGAAGCAGAAATATTATTTTCGAATTAATATTGAATTATCTGTAGGTATAAATATATATATATATAATAAAATGATAAAATAAAATTTCTATATCCATACGATATTTTATTATCTTATTAAAGAATATTCTGATGACATACCTATTCTCTTTACATCGAAATAGAGTACAAAAAAAAGAAAAGAAAAAAAAAATCTTTCATACGTTTTCTACTCATATTGATTTATTAAATAAAGATCGTAGGAAACATTTTATATATTGATATAGGAAGAGTTTTATCATTGTATTGCAGTTAAGAATAGATTTTTGTTTTTACTGATCGATAGAGAATTCGTAATAATAGTGTATAATATTATCGTTGAATTATTTTTATTATTAATCTAATAATTATTTATAAGATCTTGATAGAAGATAATAGAGAATATTTCGATTAATTCAATGTAACCATATATTAGATCTATTAGTTAATATAAATCGATATATATATTATTAATCCACAATGTAGAATCTTTCATTTCTATTTATATTAAATAATCGATTAAACTCTAATAATTAAATCTTATTCAATTAAATAAAAGAAAAATCTCGTTTAGACAAAACGATAAATTGTTGATTTTTGATTTAAGATTTAATTTTATTGATCTATTCTATACTGAGTCTATTATTTCTCTTATAAATCAATCTATATCAATCAGTTTGCCAGTTCGTTTAAGAAATAAAACAGATTTTCAACTATCTATTTTATTATTTCCATATAGAATTTATATCGGTTTTTTTAAAAGAAATAAATTCTTATGGTTTTTAAATCGTTCTGTATTTTTATTTAAGCTAAAAGGAATTGTTTATTTGTTAGAATAGTCTATTGTCGGTTTGATAGATATTCATATTCAATAATTTCGATAAATATCATCATTTTATTCCTTATATCGTTTAGTTTAAAAGATAAACCAGCATGGTACTCACGTTCCATAAAGACTATCATTGATTATGTTATAGATGTTATAGAAAAAGATGTTTTATTTAAACTTATAGGTTGTAGATAAGTTCCGAAAGATTTCTATCATTAAATCAATGTTGAAATTTAGAAATAATTCATTTAAAGATAATAAATGTTCGATAGATATGTTTTGTTTTAATTTGTTGGATCTATTCTAGTCGAATAGATCTCGATTTATCAATTCAATTTACCTTATTCCAATTCTAATCAAGTACCATTGTTAAATTCTCAATCTGAACAAAAAAAACAAACTTGAAAAAGTTTATAGAAAAATGTTTGATAATCTAGATTAGAAAAACTAATAACGATAATATTATATACTATTTTTAGGTAACAATTACTCTCGAAAAAACACTAAACATATAGATAACAATAGAAGATTTTGTTCTAATTAATATAAAACATCACCTTTTTTAACATTGACATTTGATTATATCTTACTCATAGATAACACTTATTCTCACAGTGACA
>CAJNOL010003159.1:9866-26017 GCA_905250125.1 Rotaria sordida | reverse complement strand
CCACACCCACCCACACCCACACCCACACCCACACCCCACACCCACACACCCACACCCACACCCCACACCCACACACCCACACCCACACCCGCGGTGCTAGTCGCGATAATGGTGGTTCATCAAATTATTCACCATATTAAAACAATTCAAGAGAAAAAAACTTCAAATTAAGAACTTAATCTTCTCTCATACTGTTTGTATGCGTTTATGCGCACATTTGTTTTTCTTTCTTTGTTGCTTCATATTCTATTCGTAATCGTTGGTGTTTTCTATTTATTCAAAAACTATTACGTATTAAAAAAACAGAATAAAATAAAATCAAGCTTCTTAAGAATAAAAATGTCATTTGAATTATAAACTTTCTATTTTTTTGCTTGGGCTAAACGATAATAATATCCTTTTCGAGCCAATAATTCATCATGTTTACCAGATTCAACAATACGACCACGATGAAGAACACAAATAAGATCAGAATTTTGTATAGTTGATAAACGATGAGCTATAGCAATTGTTGTACGACCTACAGATGCTTGATCAAGAGCTTCTTGAACTATACGTTCACTTTCGGTATCAAGTGCACTCTAAATTAAATCAATTAACAAATATATATTAAACTATCGTTATTTACCGTCGCTTCATCGAGTAATAAAATCTTCGGATTACGAACAAGAGCTCGAGCAATAGCTAAATAAAAAAAAGGATTTTTCTTTTGTTAAAAAAAGCTAGATTTATTTCGTACCAATTCGTTGTTTTTCACCACCGGATAATTGTGTACCTTTTGAACCAACATTTGTTTCATACTGTTCTGGTAAATTTTCAATAAATCGTTGAATATTTGCATTTTTTGCGGCTTCTCGAATTTCTTTGATAGGTACAATTCTTGATGTATCACCATATGCAATATTTTCTCGAATTGATACATCAAATAAAACTGGTTCTTGACTAACAAAACCAATTTGACTTCTCCACCATTGAAGATTTAATGATGATAATTCATTTCGATCAATTAACTAAAATAAATATCGAAATCATTTTTTTGTTTTCTAATCGATTTTAACGTACTATTTGTCCACTTGATGGATTATAAAAATGTTCAAGTAACTGAATAATTGTACTTTTTCCACAACCGGATGAACCAACAAGTGCAATTTGTTTATCTAAATTAAAACAAATATCGAATTTTCTTTTGTAAAAGAATTTTTATACGAGGTTCAATTGTTAAATTAAAATTTTTCAAAACTTGTATTTCAGGCCGATTTGGATAACGAAATCCCAAACTAGTTAAATCAATTTGACCATTAAAATTTTCCTTTTAAAAAGGAAAATCAAATCAATAAAGTTTTTAAATTTCTTTTCTTTACTAATATAATTCCATCAGCCGAATAATGATTAATTACTGGTACACGCTCAAATAAAGCCAAAATTTTTTTTGATGATACCTATATTATTCTCATAAATCTATTTTTATTATTTATATTCAAACATACAATTGCCTTGGCATAATCCGGAGACATTGATGCTGTTTGACCAACCTTTGATAAAATCAAATAAAATCAAATCCAAATATTTCCTACTGGGTAGTACTTATGTGCTCTCAAAGGGCGCGGCGCTTGGACGGCATCCCCTGGGATCCAGGAGCCACTGTGTCTTGCTCTCGGGCTAGTCACCCGTCGGTGGGACGTAAAACATTATCTCACTACAGAAAAGGAACAAACAGAGATTGTCAATACGACTAAGATAACGCGTTTTGGATCATGGAATGTCAGATCGTGTTATCGTGCCACTAAACGTGAACTAATTGTTCGACAGTTACAACGATACCAAATTGAGGTCGCAGTATTAGCTGAGACCAATATGCCAGATTCTGGCGTATGTGTAGCTAATGGATATACATTTATATACTCTGGAGTGCCAGCTCAAGAATGCTCAAGAGCGACTTATGGGGCAGCCGTATGTCTAGGTCCAAGAGCATCTCGTGCTTGGAGAAATTCTGGCTCCACCTGGGAAGCAGTCAACTCGAGAATCGTAACAGTCCGTATTGTATGTCGACCTATACCGATTACTGTTATAGCCGTCTACGCGCCTGTTAATCCTTCAAACGGCTTAAAAGCCGATATCGACACTTGCGACGAATTCTATCAAGCGCTTCAACCCTCAATCAATAAGACTGATAAAGGCGATATTATTTTAATAATGGGAGATTTCAACGCTCGCGTTGGACAAGAACAAGCCAACTCAGCCCACAGTGCTGTTAATAAACATGCAGTTGATAAACAGAATCAAAATGGTCGTCGACTAGTAGATTTCTACTTGTTCAACGATCATTGTTACTAACACGTTCTTTCCACATAAACGGGTGCACCAGACAACATGGATGCACCCAAAAACTAAACAATGGCATATGCTAGACTATGTACTCATTAATCGAAAATTTCAAACTAGCGTTCAAGATGTGCGAGCCCATCGAGGCGCAACTGGCAGCATCGGAACAGATCATCATCTCTTACGCGCCAAAATTCGCATACATTTAAAATGTCGTCAAAAAACGACAAAGACAGGTCGATTAAAATTAGATCACGCGAAATTGAGCGACGAAAATGTGTTAGTTATTTTTCAGGCAGAGCTAACAAAATATCGTGGAAACACAAAAAAAAGATGAGATGAAGTTATCTGTGAATGAAAAGTTTACAAAATTTGCCGATTATGTACGAGAGCATGGCAAACATTATTTTGGAGAAGACCAAGGCTACCAAAATAATACCAAAGAATGGTTTACACCATACATAAAAGATATTGTGGATAAGAAAGCCAAAGCTTATGTACAATGGCAAATTCATCGAAGTACGAAAGAAGAGAATGAATACAGAAACAAATATCGAACACTGGCCAAGCTAGTTAAGAACGAGGTAGAAGCTAGGCAACGAGAATATTGAGAAGAATTAAGTGTCGATATAGAAAAAGCAGTAAAAGACCACGATCCAGCAAGTGCATTTCGAACTATACGACGCTTGCGTGGCAGTGGTGCCAACTCTGAACATGTAGCAATTTATGATGAAAACGAAAACGCCTTAATCAATAGCAAAGCTCGTTTAAATAGGTGGAGAGAATATTTTGACGAAATGCTCAATGTGAAAACAGTGGTGAATGAACATATATTGCAGCAAATTCCAAGCCCTTCCATAGACCATAAAGAACTTTCTCGTCAAGACGCTGTACCAACTATTGGTGAGGTCGTGAGAGCAATCTAACAAATCAAGAGTAGGAGAGCTCCTGGAAAAGATGAGGTGGCTGCAGAACTTCTAAAAGCAGGCGGTCTTTCTCTAGCTGAATGGTTACATGAAATTATCCGTGATGTGTGGGAACAGGAGATCATGGTAAAAGATTGGACTACGGCTGTCCTAATACGGTTATATAAGAATAAGAGTGACAAACGGATCTGTGACAACTATCAAGGTATATCCATGCTTGTTGTAGCAGGAAAAAGTTTTGCTCGAATCCTTCTAACCCGTATTCAGGGCATGCTAGATAGTAAATTGCTAGAGGAACAATCAGGCTTTCGTTCTGGCAGATCCACAAATCGATCAAATGTTTACGTTGAAAATGGTTATGGAACGCTCAAAGGAATTCAATCAACCGCTACACATGTGCTTCATTGATCTTCAAAAGGTCTATGATTCGGCTAACCGTGAAGCACTATGGCGTGTATGTCGCGCATACGGATTATCCGATAAGACAATTACAATGCTCAAACTTTTATATAAAAACACAAATGCTGAAGTGCGAATCGATGGCGACTTCAGCACTACCATCGATATGAATATTGGTGTCAAACAAGGTTGTCTCCTATCTCCGATCTTATTTAACATATATATTGATTATGTTATGAGACGGGTGTGGGTGTGGGTGTGTGGGTGTGGGGTGTGGGTGTGGGGTATGGGTGTGGGTGTGGGTGAGTGTGGGTGTGGGGTGTGGGTGTCGGTGTGGGTGTGGGTGTGGGTGTGGGTGGCTGAGGGTGGGGATGGGTGTGGCTCTTCTCTTTAACTACACCCACGCCCACATCCACACCCCACACCCACACCCACACCCACACCCACACCCACACCCACACCCACACCCCACACCCACCCACACCCCACCACACCCCACACCCACACCCACCCACACCCCACACCCAGCCACACCCCACCCAGCCACACCCACACCCACACTCCACACCGACACCCACACCCTAGCCATAATCGGCATAAATTCTGGTTTCCGCAATTTCCAATCTCCCTACTTTCCGCAACATCCGATTCCCAAATTCCCCGTTTCTCAACTTTCTATAAATTCGAGTTTTCTCACTTTTTCTATTCTAGAAAAAATTCCGAGAAAGCTTCTCCTTAATTTAACATGCTTTTTCGAATCACAGAGATTACCCTAGTTTCTTTTTGCGATATCTTAACGTACTCCGCGTAATGCCGCACCATAGCGACCCATGTCCTCAACTTTCTGCCCCAACCCTCATCAAGAGAAATGGCCTCTGTATGTCTTTTTGCACATTCTTTAGTTTCGGCCCTCACTCTTATCGAAAGAGATGCCTTGTGTGTCTTTTCACATGTGTCTGTGTTTCCGCCCTCACCCTCATCGAGGGAGATGCCCTCTGTGCGTGTTTCCGCGTGTGTCTGTGTTTCTGCCCTCACCCACATCGAGAGAGATGCCTTGTGTGTCTTTTCAGGTGTGTCTGTGTTTCCGCCCTCACCCTCATCGAGACATATGCCCTGTGTGACTTTTTTCGCGTGTGTCTGTGTTTCCGCCCTCACCTTGATCGAGAGGTATGTCCTCTGTGTGTGGTTTCGCGTGTGTCCATGTTTTCGCCCTCACCCTCATCGAGAGACATGCCCTCTGTGTGTGTTTTCGTGTGTGTCCGTGTTTCCGCCCTCACCCTCATCGAGAGAGATGCCCACTGTGTGTGGTTTCGCGTGTGTCCGTGTTTCCGCCCTCACCCTCATCGAGAGGTATGCCCTCTGTGTGACTTTTTTCGCGTGTGTCCGTATTTCCGCCCTCACCCTCATCGAGAGAGACGCCTTGTATCTTAAACGAATTTTTTAATACTGGAAAGTCATTTGTTTTCCGGAAATTCATATAAGATACGATAAGGGAAATTTCTTTCCTAAAAAGGTTTTTTGCTTTTCGGAATTTTTTTTTCCTTTTCGGAAATTGCTTTCCTGGAAACTAATAGAAGGCATCATATGTAATCGCCATAATGGACATAATGGCCATAATGGGCATAATGGACATAATGGGCATAATGGACATTATAGCGATTATGTCCACGAAGGAAACTGAATTGAATTTCCGGAAATTGTTTGTTATCCCAAAACCTGTTAAATTTCCTGGAAATCGCTATAACACATCATATGGTCTGAGGACGAGAATTGGTGTTTCTCTCGGTGATCGAATGAGAAATAATCTTGTTCTTCAGTTAACTGGCCAACCACCACTGGAAAATATCTTGAGAAGGAACAGATTATGGTGGTTCGGTCATGTTAATCGAATGGATAACGATCAAGGCCTTCCGATGTTGCCGAAAAAGACTCTCTTCGCTTCATTCAAAGAAGCAAAAAGACCACAACATGGTGTCAAATTAAGGTGGCGAAATAAAATCTCAAAGGACCTCACTATATCTAACGTCAAAAATTGGAGACGAGAGGTTCATGATAAAGATAAATGGCATAAAACAATTAATCACGATGTTAAACACGCCACGGTACAACCTGACATTGCACACATCATACGAGAACATAGAGAAAAAGCAATCAAACGTCGGACAGAAGAGGAAACACTTCAGACACCTAAGCAAAATAAAACTACAGTATCTCCACTTCTCTCTTCAACTGTATCCGACGATGCCACGTGTGTGCATTGTGGACGGGTCTGTAAAAACAGACGTGGTCTAAGTATACATCAACACACTTGCTTGAACAAAGCAGTTACAGATACAAGCGTCGATGTTGTAAAGAAAATCAATCAACATAATATACCGACAACAACAAGTTACCAGGTGCGTAATGCACCGAAAGTAAAATTAATTGAACTACTATCAAAAAACAATAAAAATGAATATGTGTCCAAATGGAGACTGTGGTAGATTGCTGAAACCACAGGGTGCAACGGCACATATGAAAGCCTGTGCAAAAGTATGGCTGGAAAAACAAGGCGTTTATGTTTAGTGACTAAAATCTGTCTATGGTTTACTGTAAAGTATGATGACGGTTACTGAAACTGGATCCGCTTGTGGTCTGGAGGCAACAGTCTGATGAATATTGCAGTAACTCACCTGCAGATGATAACCATTCGACAAACAAGTTCCAATTCTCTCACTATAATTTTGTAAATATCATGTGTTATCTATGTTATGTGTGTAGTCCTCTATGTTGTGTTTTGTCCTTCGTGTTGTCTCCTGTTCTTTCTTTTTGTTATTTTAGTTTGTTTTTATTTTATTCTATTTTATTTTATTTTATTTTATCTATTTATGTTCTGACAACTATGTTTGCTCTTCGCCTAAGTCGGGTTACCGGTATTAGCATTTCTTCTTCTAATCCAAATATATTCATTTCTCTTTTAATAACTTACAGCCATTGCACCGAAAATTATACAATTGAGTACACTAATTAAATAGAAAAAATTAACTTAAAACTTTACTTTATAGACTTACAGCATAATCTCTTCAAAACTAGAAAATAAAAATCAGATTTTATTTGATACATAATTAAGGAAAACATAACTTACGTCATCTCTCCTCGTTCAACTAGCCAAGCTCCGAAAGTAAATAGAGCCGCTTGTGCAAAGAATGTAATCTTTAAATAAATAAATAAAATTTCGAAATTCATAAAATTAAATCTTACGGCATCAGTAAAACTAAATGAAATTCCAAATAAATGTGCTTGTTTTAAACTATTTCTATAACAAACAAAACCTCAAAATATATTTTTAAAGTTTTTATTTTTATTCCACATACTTAAAAGGAATGTCGAGTAATCTACAATATTCATCCCCAAAATGTTGTTCTTTTGTTAATTGTGCAACAGTTCGAATATTCGATATTGCTTCAACAGCAATCTATTCATATAAAATAATCATTTCAATTCTTATTTTTCCTTAAATTCCAAACCTTTCCAGCATTTTCCAATGCATTTTTATCCTACAAAATAAAAGTAAATTTTTATTCAAATTCTTTTTCACATATACTTTATTAGCAAATCTAGTCATCATATATATTTGTAAAAATCCCGCTATAATCATAAATGGAACAAAAGCTAATATAAGTAAAGTTAATTTCCAACCAAAAATAAATGCTAAAACAAGTCCAACACCAAGATTGCATATATTTTGTAATATTGTTCCAATTCGAATACCAGTAGCCTAAAACAAACATACATATATTATATCAAATAGAAAATTCTATTCTTACTCCTTGAACATCTGATGCTTCAGTTGCAAGACGAGTACATAGTGCACCTGTATTATTTTCTGGATGATCAAAATAAGCAACTTCTTGTTGTAATAATGTTCGAAAGATTTTTGCACGAAGACGTTCTGTTAATCTTTCACCAGATATTGCAAAGAGGCAACTCTAAATTATTTCGAAAACTTTAATTTTAATTCAATAATAAAAAATAAATATTTACTTGTAAAAACATTGTGAAAAGCATTAGAACACCAAGACCAATAAAGATTAAAATATAAATAAATACCCGATGTTTTTGCTCTTCTTTATCGCATAATTGAAAAACCTTTAAAGAAAAATTTATTAAATTTTTTTCAAGATAAATATAACTTACAGCAATAACTTTACTTAAAATAACACCAAATGCCGGTTGAATACCTTTAAAAAAATGAAATTGAAAAAATAAGATTAAAAAATAAAATTCATTATTTAACCTCCATTACAAATACATGACAAACAACCAATTATAATATAACATATTTCTGGTTTATTCATTTTAAGCATTGTCCAAAATGGTGAAGGTCCGGTATACTAAATAAAAACAAAAACTTATTATTATTATTTTTTTTTTCAATAAATATCCGTGCAATGAAAACAAATATGTGCAAATGTGATTGTACAAGATCAAACGATTAGAATTTATTACGTGCTTAAATGAATCATTTTTGTATTCAAAAAGAGATGTAGTCATCTTTAAGAAAAGAGAAATGAACGAAGTTAGTGTCAACAAGCAATTATCAATACCGTTGAATAAATAACATAGATTTCGTTTTTTACTTACTAATTTCTTTTTACTATGTTAAGCGATAAAATTTAGTTTCGTGAAAAGAGTAAATAGAAGAAATTTACCTCGGTACTATCGTCTGGTTGATCAGATTTTTTACATATTTTCCATCTGCAGTTAAGATTTCGTCTCCAGGATAATGTTGATCACTTAATGATAATACTCGAGTATAAATAGGAAGTGCTAAAAAAATAAATTTTTAGATTATTTATTTATATCATCCTTTTTTAAATCCTAAGAAATCATCATACGTAGTAAATCATCATCGTCATTTTCCTGTTGATCATCTTCTTTCAGATGTAAATTTTGTGCTTCAGCAAGACCATGATAAACACCTTTTGCACCCATTAATGTCTCATGATTTCCTAAATTTATCATTTATTAAAATATATCTTATTTCTTTTACCTTCTTCAATAACTGATCCTTTATTAAGCACAATTATTTTTGATGCATTTACATTGGTTGATAAACGATGAGCAATTACAATTGTTGTACGTCCTTTTGATGCACGATCAAGAGCTTCTTGTACAATATGTTCACTTTCTGTATCAAGAGCACTCTAAATTAAATCTAATTAATTGATCTAATCATCGAATTGCTTCCTACTGTTGCTTCGTCAAGTAAAAGAATACGAGGATCACGAACAAGTGCACGAGCAATAGCTATTCATATTATTTAATCATTTATCTTTTATTCAATAATCATCATACCTATTCGTTGTTTTTGTCCCTGAAAAAAAAACAAATAAATAAATAAAAGAATATTTAAATGATTAAACTATTTCATACTCCACTCAATTGTGCACCACGTTCACCAACAAGTGTATTATATTTATGTGGTAATGACATGATAAAATCATGTGCATTTGCCATTTTAGCTGCTTGTTCAATTTGCTCTTGTGTTGCATCTATTCTTCCAAAGAGTATATTTTCTCTGATTGTTGTTTGAAATAAAACTGGTTCTTGCGATACAACACCAATATGTTGTCGAAGCCAACGAAGATTATATTGATTAACAGGAATACCATCAATTTCAACTGAACCATCGACTGTATCATAAAATCTTTGTAATAATTGCATACATGTACTCTAAATGAATGAATAATTTTATTCTTTTGAAAATTTCTTTAAGTAAAATATTTACTTTTCCACAACCAGAAGTACCAACAAGTGCTGTTGTCTGACCAGGATGAGCTGTAAATGAAAGTCCATTAAGAACAGGAACATCAGTTCGAGATGGATAAACAAATTGAACATTAGAAAATTTAATTTCACCAATTAAATCCTCTTTTTGAATACCATTTGGATTACTTATTGTAATTGTCGATGGCTAAATATAAAAAAATATTCCTATTTGAAATTCATAACTTTATTTCTATTTACTGTATCAATTATATTCCATAATGTATAAGCTGCACCTCGAGCTTGTGCTAATGCTTGAAGATGAGGAGCTGCTTGACCAAGCCTAAATACTGCTGTAATAATGGAAAAAAAGACCTGTAATAAATCGAAATTAAATATTTAAATTATTTCTATTAAATATTATTTTTACAATAAGAATTGCATCAATTGAATATTTTTCTGCTTCCTCTCGAACTAATTTAGCTCCATACCAAAAACCCTATTAACAAAAGAAAATATTTTAAAATATTAAACAAAAATTTCTATACCAAAGCATAAGTGCAAAACAGGAAAAGAAATATAGTACCCATTAAAATTCCATTAATCGCTCCTTTACGAATACCATTTTTTTTTGCTGATTTTAAATGTATTGCATATCTATTAAAACAGAAAATATCGAGTAATCAAATATAATCTCTCACCTGTTCGATTCATAAGTTGCTCCATTGTATGCAAAAACAGTTCGTATACTACTAAAAACTTCTTCAGCAATAGCTCCAGCTTTTGCATATGATTTTAATTCTTGTGATGTCATTGTTGCTGTCATCTATTTGAAAAGAAGAATTTTAAATAAAAGAAAATTCCTTTTTTTTTCTATATACTTTTGTAATGATAAATGCATTTAAAAAAAGCAATGGACCAACTGAAAGTATAACTAATGTTAATTTCCATCCTCGAATCAATCTAAATCAATAAATTAAAAATTCTATGAAATTAATCAGTTCAATATACCCCAATGCTAGACCAGCAAAAAAAGAAGCAATAAATTGTAATGCTGAACCGAGTTTATCACCGGTACCATCGTGTACTTTATTAACATTTTCTGTCAATTGTGTATTAAGTTGATTAGTTTTGTTAATATCAAAATAAGCGATTTCTTTATTAAGTATTGCTCGAAGAAGTCTTTCACGAAGACGACGTGTTTGACGTTCACATGCAACTGACCAAAAACTAACTTGAAAATATCCTACTACAATTATTCCACATCCTATAACTAAAATTCAAAATAATAATTAAATAAAAATCAGTCAATTATTTTACAAGAAAATAATAACACTTACTAGTAAGCCATAGAGATTGTTGCCGAACATTTGCTAAAAAGTCAATATTTGGCAACGTAAAATTAAGTGCTGAGAAATTGCATTTTCTATATAAATATTATAAAATAAAATTTCAAAGGAATTAAGATAAAACATACTTATATTCATTAAAAATATTTCCAGGAGTAAGATGAACATCAGGTGGACAAAAACAATCAAGTATTGTAAAATTCAATCCACATAGATCAAATGATCGATTAGTAAATGTAACAGTTAAATTTCCAAATATAAGTAACACTAAAAAAATATTAATAAAATTATTTTTAGTTATTAAATTAACAACTTACTCAAAGGAAATGTAGCGCCATGTACCAAAGCTAAATAAAACAAATAGTTATAATAAATAAAAAATCGTTTGAATGAAAAGAATATTACAAGCAATTGTACCAATGAACATATAAAAAAAATCCATTGCATTTGAAAACCGAAACTATAAGTATCTTTAGTTTCTTTTTCTCAAGATCGATTTATATAACATACTAGACTTATAAAACCGACAATTTCTGCAGCTCCTTTTTCTTCTTTTTGAACATCACCATTTTTTGCTGAAACTTCTTTCACTTCAACACTAAAATTAAACAAAATTATAAATAATAATAATGAGTTGAGATATACCCGGAGGAAGCTGCCTCAGCCATTTCATTGATTATTGAGTTTTGTGGAATATTATCTTCATCCTTTTCAACATAAGGACGTAGTCTTTGATTTATATCGTGTGAATTTTCTTCCATTATTAAACGATCTAAATTAAAATGAACAAATTTATATATTTCAATTAATAACAAAGGATGTTTAAGGCTAGATGTACTATGTGTTCTTGGTGGATGACTGTGTCGAGAGACACTCCACAATCATTTTTGATGTAATATCATTCTTACATGATATCATCCCTATCTATCACGCTTATCACTCAATTCTTCTTATAATCTGCATTGTTCATAGAGGGTGTCCAGTAAATAACTCCACAAAGAAAAATTTGAATATCTCCACCATACTTCGACCAAAGAGGCTGATATTTTTACCACTGATAGAGGAGTGTTCATAGCAGAGTTGTAACCGGTCTAAAATATTAAAACTGGTCAGGTCCGGCCGGTCTAAAAAGTTTTTAGACCGGTAAAAATCGGCGAAAACCGGCAACAAGTGATCGATATGTCAGGTCATTTATGATCGATTAAATGGGGAGGCTTCAAAAAACACCCACTTTCCTATCTTTTTCTCACGTTTTTGTTAATCTTCAAGAAGAAATATGATGCGGTAGTCCCTTATATCTGTAAATTTTTCCAAAGATGAATATGTTATGTTTGTTCGCCGAGAAAAAACAGTTATCTACCCGACACTAGATTGCTAATGCGCAAATCTTGAATTTTTTCACTTACGTTTTACAGAAAAAGCTAATGTTTCTCTCTAAATGATGGTCCGATCTTAAATCTGGTCGGTAACAAAATATCAATGAGACAAGTTGAGAGGCTTATCTCAAGTAACACTGTTTTGATCGTGCTTTCTAGGAAATGAAATAAACTTCGATTAAAAAAATTAAAAATTTTAGAGAAATTGGAGAAAATAAAACTGATAAATTTTGAAACGATACGATTATTTGGATAAAAGAACTTAAGCTTCCTCTCGAAGTATTTTATTAGGAAAAAATTGTATATCTAGAAAATTATAAAATTCATTTTTGACTTAACCCTGAGGAGGACCAGGGGTGAGTTTAGAAATTTCTTTACACGGGCGAAAACCGGCCGGTCCAACTATCCCAACCGGACCAGTCCAGCTGGAATAGTTGGACCGACCGGTTACAATTCTGGTTCATAGTTCATATTCATACGATAAACGTTGTCAAAAGTTCTTTTGAACTATTTACAACTGACTTTAACAAAGTACTATACGATCTTTCAGGAGTTATGAAAAGCCAATATGAAAGTTTTGTCAACAGATTCTTGCTGTTTATGACTGAAACTTTCAGGGTACACTGACGAGGGAACCAGCCGAGATATCAAAAAGTTTTTCGGTCGGGAATATGATGGTTAGATAGGGCATAGCTAGGAGTGATATACCCTAAGTTGGTTCGGGCCCAAGTTGCTTCTAGCAGGAGTTATGAATCTTGCAAGTTATTAAGCGAAATTTCCTGTTTTGCTGTTGAATGTTAGTTTTCTTGAAGAAAAAACAACATATTGGACTGAAGTTTTTCTCATATCTATGTCGACTAATGATCTTGATCATTCCAAATTTCAAGCACAAAAGAATATAGATGTGAGGAAAAAGACAATTTTCAAGACTTTTCATGTTTTACTACTTGATGAGAAACGAATCATCTAAGCAAATTTTTTTAGACTATTCTCGAGTTAAAGTAGACTATTTGTTGAAGAAATGTAACCTTGTTCTCTTCTTTTTTTCATTCATTTGAAAAATATGCTTTTGAAAATGGTGATAGATTTTATCTTCGTATATGTTTGTGTGAGTATTAAACAGAAAAAATGGAGAGAACGTGATAGTAACTATTTTCATTTATCACTTACTGCCAGTGTTACAGCATGCCTGTAACAGTGCAGAAGATAAGAGAAAAAGAAAAATTTACTCGAGAAAGTAGAAGAAACAGATTACATAGTATATTATAATTTGAAAAACAGACAATGAGTGAAGTAAATCGAATAATACTGTTGTTCCGAGAACGAACTTCTAAAGAACTTCCGGTTTCATCATCACTTACTCCATTTCAAGAAGAAGAACTTGCCAATCAATTATTCGATGTATTCGAGTAAATATGGACAAGCACTTCATATAATCAAGAAGATGAAACAACTCTGGATCATAATACATCAGACAATGAAACAGATGAATGCGAAGACGAACCTGATGAACAGTCTGATGATCCAGATTATGAAGAAAAAGATGAAGAGAAACCGGTGTTTGAGTCATTTTCTTTGTCGTACATGGAACGAGCGCTTGCTTATTATGATGCAATAAATCCAAAAACTGGAAAACTATCACACACGTGGAAAAGCGTCCAACACAAATTTAAACGAGTTACTCACCAATCGTATATGGCGCATTTTCGAGATTATGTCGAACAAGGAGGTACGAAGTAACAAAAAATCGATTTATTAGATGATTATGTTTATGACAATTTCGAGCGCGCCCGAAATTTTCTGTGTCCAGTTCACGACGTAGACTTAAAACGCTGGGGCATACGAAAAGCTAGAATGATCTCATTGCACGATTTTGTGGCATCAGATCATTGAATCTTAAATTTTAAGCAGAAGCATAATATTTGTTCAAGAAAAATTATAAAGGTTAGTGCCTGTTTTATAGCCAGCATACGGATGCATAAAATTATATACTAGTATTTGAATATCGTTTTTCTTTTTCAGGTAGTTACAAAACGTGTATTAGTCGATGAGATTGAAATTAAAAGGTCAGCTGAACAATTTGTCATGCAAGTTAAATCATTATTGCCGCATTACAATGAAGATTTCGTTTTGAATACAGATCAGTCAGGACTTCAACTCGAGTTTCCCTCAACCCGAACATTGTCTCATCAAGGCGAGAAGACAACGCTCGCTACTGTACGCTCGAGAAATGTAACCACTCATAGCTATTCAGTTCAGCCGACAATAAGTATGAGTGGCAAAATCGTCGGTCCCATCTATCTATGTCTCAAAGAGATCAATGGTCGAATGAGCGAGAACATTAGAGTAAATCTTCCACAGATGAAAAATGTTGTCGTTACATGCAGTGCATCAGGTAAATTAACTACGTCCTTAGTTGAATACTGGCGTGATAAATGTCTCATTCCTTCCTTGTCTTCACACAAAACATTGCTTATTTCCGATAGTTGGTCTGGACAGACTGATCGGAAAGGTATGTATGAGTCAATAAAAGGGTTGAAACGGCTAGAGATTCCATGGAAAATGACTTTCAAAATCCAGCCATTAGATGTGTTCTTCAACAGGCAGTGGAAAGTAATCGGGCGTAAGGTTTACGAGCGGGTTCTTCTTGATGAAATAGACATTCATCTTGCGCAAAGAAATAATATCATCTGCTTACAATCCCTTATTCATAATTAGCTTTCATCTCCGAACTTTACGCCTATGATACGCTACGCATGGTTTAAAAGTGGTTATACTGATATTGATCCTGGACCGTTTCAAATAGTGACCGAAGTGTGTTTTCAATTTAAACAAGACTACTGTGACACACCTTCTTGTGAGCAATTCGCGTTCATTCGATGTAGCTGTTGCAACAAAATATTATGTTTACATGACTTTTTCGTTAATTATTATAGTCATGGTATCTGATTTATATAATTATGCACCACGTTTTTATGATTGTTCCCATTTTTTTGTTCTTTTTTTTTTGATACTCACGCAAACATATACGAAGATAAAATCTATCACCATTTTCAAAAGCATATTTTTCAAATGAATGAAAAAAAGAAGAGAACAAGATTACATTTCTTCAACAAATAGTCTACTTTAACTCGAGAATAGTCTAAAAAAATTTGCTTAGATGATTCGTTTCTCATCAAGTAGTAAAACATGAAAAGTCTTGAAAATTGTCTTTTTCCTCACATCTATATTCTTTTGTGCTTGAAATTTGGAATGATCAAGATCATTAGTCGACATAGATATGAGAAAAACTTCAGTCCAATATGTTGTTTTTTCTTCAAGAAAACTAACATTCAACAGCAAAACAGGAAATTTCGCTTAATAACTTGCAAGATTCATAACTCCTGCTAGAAGCAACTTGGGCCCGAACCAACTTAGGGTATATCACTCCTAGCTATGCCCTATCTAACCATCATATTCCCGACCGAAAAACTTTTTGATACCTCGGGTGGTGCCCTCGTGAGTAACAAGACATGTACCTGTAGTATAAATATGAGACCAACCGACACTAGTGTAGAGAATTAATCGAAAAATTATATGCCGTTGATTCTAGGGATGTACAGCTCACGCTCACGCTCATATGAGCGCTCATAAGCGTCAGCGAAGATACCCATAGGTCCTCATCTTCTATTATTGGAAGATACTCTTGGGTATTCATCTCTTATTATATGCAGATACCATTAGGTCCTCATTGAGCAGAGGTAGGACAAGTACAAGTACCACAAGTACAAGTATTTTACTTGTACTTAAAAAAATGTACTTGATACTTGTACTTATACTTTAAGAAGAGTACTTGGTACTTATATATGGGGTACCCATAGGTCCTCAAGGGCTATCCTACAGGGATACCCATAGATCCTCAAGAACTATCCAATAGGGGTATCCATAGGCCCTCAAGGGCTATCCTATAGGAGTACCCATAGGTCCTCAAGGCCTATCCTAAGTGGGTACCCATAGGTTCTCAAGGGCTATCCTAAGGGGGTACCCATAGG
>CAJNOL010003158.1:10077-26022 GCA_905250125.1 Rotaria sordida | reverse complement strand
TTAAATAAAGTCGTGATTGATTTGAAACTACCAAATGATACTGATGATATTGCTGCAGTGTATGTACCTTTATCACGTGTAAAACGTTTGGTAGATTTAGTTATCTTACAACATTTCGATTACAAAGTGCTTACGATAAAACCAAGCAAATCTCAACTTGCTGGAATGGAGAGACTTGATAAACTTTATTTAGATACACAAACTCGATGTTCTCAATGGTTTCAATAATTAATGTGTATTGTGTAAAAACTCATGTTAATGTCTTCTGTTTTTTTTGTACATTATTTTGTTTTTAGAAGTCTTCGTTCCATGTTCTTTACATTTAATCATTACTGTTTCTACAGTAGTTTTTCTCCTGAGCATAGTAGTGTTGTAGTTTTCTTGTACTTTATGCTGTAGAGTAGTATTCGTTAGATATAGATTTCTCTTTGTTTTGATTTTCATTTTTTCGTTTCTCTTGATTAAAAGTTAAATGTGCTCTTGTCATGTTATAAATGCAAAATCATCAAGAAAAACATTATCCGAAGTGTTGCTTGACCTTCCAATATTCATCAAATAATTCTATGACACCATAGTGATCGAATGATGTCACGGTCTGACAATATAGTTTTTATTAAAAGCTGTGATTAAGACAGATTTCAATCAAAATTTTTTAAATATTAAATCATGATTTAGATTTATTATAATCTTTCATTCATATGAACGCAGATCCACAATCGGCAGCAATATTATTCAAATGTATATGCCAGTATACTAATCAAAGTTATATTACCGAAGGACTTCACAAGTTAGTCCGCGTTTGAATCACATCACCTAAAATTTTCTATCATATAATGTCGAAAGATTAATAATTCCACATCCTATTAATCAGAAAGCAGCCAAATCTAACTTTTATTACAACCATATATAAACTAAAAATTCACAACGTCAATCATTGAAATATATTGTTTTATGGATTCATAGCAACAATGACATTTTTCGTTGTCAAACTCGATAAAGCTCTAAGATAAATTATATGTTTATAGATCATTATAAAAGTATGGAAACCGATATAGGTGATTACATATGATACTATTAGTAACTGTTGCGATAAAGTGGACTAGCGTATAAGTACTTTTAACCCTTCAGTCGAGCGTTGAGCGAGTCGTAGCGACGAGCGTTACTTGTTTTTTAAAAGTAAATGATAATTAATTTTAAAGAAGCACAGAAATACAAGATAGTTTATATAAACAAAGATCTACATAGAAACAAAGCAAAAAAAATTAAAAATGAGTAACAGGTTCACAGATCAATTTTTTATATTATCACAGGTTAAAATAATATCTTCATATGTTGGTGTATAAGCCATGCACCGTTGAAAACTTTGGATGAGTTCAGGTTTGGTGGTTTCAAATCTAATTTTATCGTACTTTCGTGTATACCACCGAGAATAATTATTATCCTGCACGACAACTAATTGTCTTAATTCCTCACACTCGCCTATTCGTGGCAAACTTAATGCACGACGCGAGAATGCGAAAACAAGCTAAAGCAATAATAAAAAGGTATGATTTTTTTTTAAAAAAATTTGACTTACTTCTCCATGTTTATTGACTTCGAGCACTATTTTTGAATCGCTCATGGTTATAATTAAAAGTAAATCTAGAACAGTAATTAGAGCTGTTTATTTTCTTTTTTTTTATTATCATTCTTAGTTTAAATATTGTCATTTATTCAAGTATTGAATTGACATTACAACAATTATACAACGAAACTTTTCTTCATATACATGTTGTATTTTACAGCAGACAAAAAAAAATATACGAGCGAAATGATTGATGATCGTACTGATAATGCTACTTCAACTCAATTAACCGTTTTCATCGCTTATATCTTTCTGATGTTCTTATGCCATTATATTATTTCCCCATTATATATTATTTACGCTCCATATATAATAAGCTTTTTTCATTCAATCTATAACTCCATTTAGTCTCGCTACTTGCTTTTCTCTCTCCCATCCAAACATCAAGTTCTTCTCATATTATTGTTCTGTTTTCCTTCTCACCTCTCTATCTGTTTGTTTCTCTCTTTCCTCCTATATCTGTCTTCGTCTCTCTCCCTATGTCTATCAGTCTCTGTTTCTTCCTCTATGTCAGACTCTCTCTCTATGTCTGTCTGTTCTTCTCTGTTTCTTTTTATTTTCTTTCCAACTGATCTATAAAACAATATATAACAGACTTTCTATTAGTTAGTTAATGAGGAGGTTTCGATGTTAATGCGTGTATATGATAGTTTATAAATAATTTGTAAAGGAAACTACTTAACAATGTACGCATGCATTAAACGAGAGAAAAAACAAAAAAAAATTTCAATGCGATAGTTTTGTGAGTTGATATGCTAATTTCGATGATATTGCAATTGATGTTGCACTGTCGATTTTCGATAAAATATGCTTAGCAGATGCTAATTGTGTCATAAATAATTGCTCATGACCAACATCTGTCCTGAAGTCATTAATATTATTAGCGAGATCTGGCCATGATAATCGTAGACCAGCTGACAAGAGATCCTTGATTTGAACAGATGTAGCAGCTTTTAAGTAAAATGCCGTTGAATGCACCTGAAACAAATGGTTCAATGCTGCACTACAGTCGCTTCCGCTTCCTATTTTTAATAATAATCATTCATTATTTACTTCGATTAAAATGGTAAATCCTTACCGTAAAGTTGACAAAGATCATCAGCGGATCATTGTGCCTTTTTCATAGCATTCAAGCGCTATTTAACATTGGCAATAAATCGTTGCTTGTCCTTTATATTTGTAAATAGATTACTCTCAATGAGATTTACATCAAGACTAGAACTTACGAAGTTTGATTCTTGAAGAGTAGGTGTAGGTGCAACACTTTGACTAGTTACTATACGTGGATCAAGGACACGCATTGCACGTTCTTCCAGTGTTTCATTAGTGCTCCGTAAAGAATCCGATTGAGATGTAGTAAATGAAGGATTGCTATCGGGAAGAAAAGTAAACATAGTAGGTGGTGATTGAAATGATATGGGTGATGTTGCAGCAATTTCTTGATAATTATATATATTAAATCGATCTTTATGTTTATCCGAAGAAGAATGATGTGGTTGAAATGGTTTTAACGTAATATTTCGGAGTCGTTTGGAAGTTCGATCAGCATGTTTTATATTAGCAGCTGATGCAAAACTAACAAAGTACACATTTCCCTTCAATCAGCGCCGCCTGTCGTAAGAAACGATACGCAATTTTGATCTTAATTCTGGAGTTAATTTTTCTGTGTATAGAACACGTTGGTACTTCATGATCGAGTAAAGTAAACATCATTTAATCATATAAACTACTCTGTTCAAAGATCTATGACATTTTGCCATCATACATTAAAAGGAAACATTAAAAGAGCCTATAAGACAATAACTTTGCCGAACAATTTGATTCTAAGGTATCTGATGGATTTATTAATTTCCAATGTAAAATTGATTCATTTTTCTATTTACGAAACATAGTCTTCATCTTCTATCTTTTACTTTCTATTCTGTTTTAAAATCAGTCAAAGTTCTCTCTTTGAAATGTTGCAAAGATTTAATTAATATTCTCCTCACTATATACGAGTTGCTCGTTGTATAATTCATTGTATCACATTTTTTAATATTTTTTGATGTTGTTACATTTATTCAGTTGCTTGACTTTGAATGAAAATTTACTTGAATCTTTTTTTTTCTAGAAACCAAACTGCGTTTTGTTCTATTAACTCAGTTACATTCTCTCTTCCGATTTCTTTAAAAATTTTCAAACCCTATCTTCTCTTTCGAAGTGAAAAAACTTAAATATTTCTCTCACAAAGTATCTCTCTCTCTTTATAAAACTCTTTTCATCGTTTAGTGCATTCGATGTGATTCTATTTATTGAATTTTTTAATTTTGAAGTAAAAAATGAATCTCTCTTTTTTCCGATAAAACGAATTTTTTTTCTTTAACGTCTACATTTCAAACTTTTCAATTTATTTCTTTTTCTAGACATTCAATAAATAACTTGTTTCGTGAATCTTCAAATATTTATCCTTATTTTCACAATTAATCATTTCTATTTCTATTTATTAGTTTATGCTATTCTTTTTATCATAAAAAGTATCTTTTTTTTATACAGTTCTATTCATTCTGTCTTTCATTGATCCTGTTATATTCAATATGAATGTTGCATGAATATGATGTCAATTTCACTCGGCAGAGTTCTTTTTATGTGACGTGTATTATCTTTATGTTTTTATGCTTTTGATTATTTGATTTTTTTTCTATAATAGGCCTCTTGATGCATAAAATTTTTATCTGCGACAAAGTGTCGCTCGACTAATATAAATCTAAAAGGATGTTTTTTTTCATTTGACTACTTAGACACGCAACACCAACTGTTTCAATTCTCTACTCTATGAAACTTTCTGCTAGCTACATAGTTAAATTATATGCTCTGCTAATTTCCAAATCGTATTTGTCGCTCATTCGAGCTACTCGTAGTCGCCATACTGCGAATCGTATTATTACTCATCCGAGTTACTCGTAGTCGCAATACTGCGATTCATAGTGCTAGTTAGAAACTAGACTCATGAATACTTACAAATCAAATCCACAACTGATCGACCAAACACAATAAACAAACGTGCTATAAACCTGTAAAAACAATCAAATTATCTGTCCCATGAAAAAATAATGACTTGCTTGTTAATAGAATAGTATGGTTTGTTCCTTTGGATACGTAAGATGTCAGTGAAATGTTATAATTAAATGAATGTTCGAAATACAATCTTATTTATGTAAGTGTGGTTCTTTTTTTTTCGCTATCAACTCTGCCAATTTATGAGTGAGTATATCTCTTTCTTCCACAATTGAAGAGAATATGCACTATTTTTTTTTGAGAGCCGATTAATCAGTCAAGAATTAAATAATATAATTATCCTTGAAACAGGTTCGTGCATCGTCTAATGAGTGATTGTTCACGTATATTGTAGGGTCATGATGAAAATTTGTTTATATTAAAATTTGTTTTAAGGCTATTGGTGTGCCTGGATACTTATCACATAACTACAATGAAAAAGCGGTTATCATGTACTTCACACAATATTCAGGACTTTGCTGTCAGTAATACGCCACCTTTTTACACTTCCATCAGTCGATAATTATCGAGACTATATACGTTAGTCTCTTGAACAGATAAAATGATAGCGAAAAGTGAGGAGATACGACTGTTCATGAAACTACGTGTAATCTATTTGAATGAGATTATGATACTTTGCGAAATGAAATGATTTTGAAAATTTTTTTAAACACATATTTTCATATAATAAGAGATGTTTTTTCATGTTTAATGAATAATATTCAAAATCGTATATTAATTGATATAAATATATTTAAAACCCTTCTCGTGAAAGAAGCGCTTCTTTTAATTGACACATGCAAAACAAGTCTCATTGATCATTATCTGGTGAACAAAATTATATTTATCGATAATCTTTTTTTTCCTTGAAAACAGTCAAAATCAACTGAAAGTAATGAAAATATGATGCAGTAAAATCAATGAGGTCAGTACGAAGAGTTTATGTTTGGCTTATTCATCTTCAGCAATATCAATTCGTTTAATGTGAAACAATAATGTGAATTGTTCGGATGTAATCATAGAGAATTACAATAAATTAAATTTTTGAATTTCTTTGTTCTTTCAAGCTTTTTTTTTCTTTTTTACATACAGTACAATTTACCCATACAAATTGATGCAATAATGCTATTCCTAAATATTCAAATATTGTGTATTTTATACAATGACATTTCTGAGCATTCACTCTTATCACTCAGTAATAGATTGTCTCTCAAACTCTATTTCAATATGATTATTGTTTTTAGCAAAAAGGAATACGTACCGAAGAATAACAGAGCTGGGATTAATTACTCAAGTTTAGCAACGAGCAATCAGTTTGATGTTTATGACAAATAATTGATTGTGTTGAAAAAACAATTCTTCTATGCGACTAGACAAAAAATTATGAACACCTTTTCTTTTACTATGTAGAATTATGATACAGTTTTTATATAGTTTTTACGTAGAACTCATTTTCCACCGACCAGCTTCTCTTTATCTAATTCACTTATGCTTTACATGTTTATATAATTTGATAAGAAACAAAACAACACCCTGTATTTTTTTTCTCTGTGTAATAAAAAAAAGTATTAGTAGCAGTCTGGCCTTTATTCTATACAATACTAGAAGAACAATACATTACAAGAATCATTTCTTTAACGCACATTTAAAACATATATTCGATAAAAAGTGTTTCTCAATCATGGCTTTCCTTTTTCCACCTCGTTCTCAAGCTCAAATAAGCAACTATGGTGACTCATATAATAGTGAAAATAGAAATGATGAAAGTTTGGCAAAACATGCCGTTCAAATTTTGGATAGACTGTTCTTCAGTCCAGCAATTATGCTAAATCGTTGGGTTATTAATATTGTTCTTGCCATTTTTATTACGTTGTTATTCCTGTTCATTGTTCAATATTATATGATTCGGTATTATCATGTGTTCAATGAACTGAGCAAATGTTTATTCGAAGAAGATCTTAGCGTCGTCTCAATTTCTACGACTGACAACGAGAAAGCTGCACCATCGAAATTTTAACACCTAATCAATTCTCAAAATGGTTGAATGAACAAAAAATAGCTTAGTCATATAATTAGTTCTTATTTTTTGTAACTCGGCAAGCATGAATTTGCTGAATCTTTAATCGTTTTCGCTTATCCTCTATATTTAATCTCGCTTTGAGTTTTTTTATGATAATTATATAAATTCATCCTAATCTTAACATATTCGTAGTATGTTTTTTTCGAAATATGTGAAGCTTATTCAATAAATTCGAACTTAGAAACTTCATCCATTCGCATATTTAATTGTACAAGTCCAATGTTCATATACTCAATAGAAATAATTTGTATAATATAAAATTCTCATACTTAAATAGAAATTCAAGTAAACTGCACTTCTTTTCTAATGCATATATTGGATTTTATTAGGTTTCATTATTTGTGAATTAATATGTTCACATTGGAACATCAACAAGAAATACCTGACGTTCCAGAATATGTAGGGCTAAACTTAAGTATCATTCAACACAGATATAATCCTAAGACGTATCCATAATCGCTGATATTTTCTATCTTCTGAACACCATCTTACATTTATGCAAGTATTTGAGCAGTCAAAACAAGATCGTCAATACCTAGAAACTCAATATTATTACAATTTTTATCTCTTAGCAAGAGCGATTTATCACTCTCTAAATCGCTTTGAAAGAAATCACTTTTTTTTAACAGAAATGAAATCAATTTAATCATGTGTGAATATTATTATTTTTTTCTAAATAAGTCATTTACAAACTATGAATTAGTAATATTGTTTGTATTCGATTATGTAAACATTCTATGATTCGAACATTATTGTTATCATAACACAGATAACACAATTGAATACAATAGATATTTTTAAAATGATTTTTTCCCTCGACTGTAGGGAGGGTCATATGAAATAAAATAAGGTTGTATGCGTGTGCGTTTGTGTCAGGGTCAAAAGAACATACCAGAGAGGTTAGCTTATTTTAAGACTTTTGGTCGTTTTGAGTGAACTTTGCCATAGGTTATCGAGGGCCCTGAATCCGAATCCATTGCCCATTTCGGTGGCCGGGGTTTCATTGGTCAGGAACTGACCAATCAAAAACGAACTTTTTTATTTTAAGACTTTTGGTCGTTTTGAGTGAACTTTGCCATAGGTTATCGAGGGCCCTGAATCTGAATCCATTGCCAATTTCGGTTGCCGAGGTGTCATTAGTTGAAAACCGACCAATCAGAAACGAAATTTCTTATTCTAAAGGCTTTTGACCTTTTTGATGGAACTTTGCTATAGGTTATCGAGGGCCCTGAATCTAGGGGTGGCGGCTTAGCATTAGTGTTAAGAAAATGCTAATACTTTTGTATTAAAATAAATAATTCATTTAATACTTTTGCATTAGTGTTAAAGAAATAATATAATGCTTTACTTTTGCATTAGTGTTAAAAAATAATTTAATGCTCTGGTATTAGTGTTAATTTTGTATTAAAAAATGCTAATACCTATCTTGATTGTGCAATTCGTTTATAGAACTGTCATTGAGATTGGGTTTTTCTTTTACAATATCGATATCTGATAAAATTATTTATGTTTTCTGAAGAACTATAAATGTACATATATGTCATCCTGGTGCATACATGACATTGTTTCTGTATAGAAATGTTACAAAGCAAATCCAACTATAGAGAAGCTGGCGTTAGAACTACAATGACAGTTCTATAAACGAATTGCACAATCAAGATAGGTATTAGCATTTTTTAATACAAAATTAACACTAATACCAAAGCATTAAATTATTTTTTTAACACTAATGCAAAAGTATTAAGTTAATTTTTCAATTTTAATACAAAGGCATTAAAAATAGTATTAATTAATGCAATGCTAATGCTAAGCCACCCCCCCTACCTGAATCTGAATCCGAAGCCCATTTTTTTGGCCGAGATTTCATTGGTCAGGAACCGGCCAATCAGAAACGAACTTTTTTTTATTTTGAGACTTTTGGCCGTTTTGATCGAACTCTGCTATAGGTTATCGAGAGCGCTGAATTTGAATCCGAAGGCCATTTTTTTGGCCGAGATTTCATTGGTCAGAAATCGGTCAATCAGAAATGAGCTTTTTCATTTTAAAACTTTTGGTCGTTTTGAGTGAACTTTGCTATAGGTTATCGATGGCCAGGATTCCGAATCCGAAGTCAGTTTTTTTGGCCGGGCTTTCATTGTGTGAAATCCGGCCAATCAGAAACCAGCTTTTTTATTTTAAGGCTTTTTGACGATTTGATGAAACTTTGCTATAGGTTATCGATGGCCCTGAATCCGAATCCGAAGCCATTTCTTTGGCCGAAGTTTCATTGGCCGGAAACCGGTCAATCAAAAAAGGAACTTTTTTATTTTACGGCTTTTGGCCGTTTTGATCGAACTTTGTTAGAGGTTATCGAGGGTGAGAAATCCGAATCTGGAATCAGGATTCCAAAATTCAGATCTCGAATCTATTCGTTGTATGAGAAGTGATGTTGAGAAACAGCAAGTACTTTGTAATACGTGACAGTAGTGTAATGAATCAAGAAATACGAAGATAAGATGAAATTAGAGTGCTTGTAGAGCAAAGATTGAGGAATGAGAGCGAGTTACGCAAAAAAATTATTTAGATTGACAGGATACAACGGCTGTGTCCACTTATTCAGAATATTTCAGATTATCGGTAAATCTATACTAACGTGTCCTCTTCCTGAATACTGATAAGCTTCCAAAGAAAATTTCTAATGTGGATGAATTTTTTTGTAAAGGATCAAACTTTCCATCAGTTTTTTAAATAGGAACGATGGCTCGATTTTGAAAATGGTATCAACCTTTCGTGAGTGAAAGTAGCTGGAAGTAGCGGATAGCCGTGAATGGCGTTCCTTCGGAAGGACGGCGAACGAATAGCTGCCTCTAATCTAGGTTTATTCAAATCTGTTTTACGACATTTCTGCATAACATCAAGCAAGGTCCTTAAAAAAGTGCCACAGAGACTTAACATGTGACATTTTATGTAGAGAAGGACTCCTATAAACATGGAGAAACTCGAGAGACGACACGTATATGTTTAATAGATATCTTGCTGGATATAGGAAATCTAGTACCCTTTAGTTACGAGTAGAGAAGCTTTTGAAGCAGTCGAAATGTGGATTAGTCATGCCTTGAATAAGAAAGTAGTCATTTGAGAATATGTGTTCAAAGATAGTAGTAGCTAAGTGGGAATAGCGCCACGTCGGAACTCCGACAGTGAAATATAGTAGCTTCTATTTCTATTTCACAATTTTTTTGGTATGAGATATGGTCTATTAAGCTAGTTTTTTGTGTGAAATCATATACTTAAGCTTCTTTCGATGGCGAGCTCCATGAAATCTTAGATTGACTAGCTAGGTAAAGGATTGAAACGCATAAGGAATAGTTCACAAGTATTTTCACTTTGGGATTTCTCATGCGATAAATATAGGCAGCTTTGAAACTAATCCAAATCTAGAATCCAGTAAAATTTAAATAATAGTGCATGATTATATAATTACTGGAAGAGAACGATGCATAACAGCAATTAGTTGCGCGTGACGACCCACTCGGATGCCGACGAGTGACTAGCTGCTGCCCTAAAAAATCCTTTGAATAGAATTCTTTTAAACTTCTAATCCATTGGAAGGATCTCTAGCACTTAGATCTTACTAGGATTCATGGGAGGAAGAACTGGCAAGAGGGTTAACAAGTGTATTTGAATGAAGTGTGAGAACGAGTGTGTTGGAGATCTTCAATATCGGAATCGAACATTTCCTGAAAAGCGTCAATAATACAATTTGCATCGAATCATCAAAAGTGGACTTGAATGGAATTTAATAATCCTTTATCTTCATAGATACGTCATCTGCCCATTGACTTGTCAAATTTTTTTTCCGGCTATTTAAAATTCGTTATTTAATCTCACAAAGACTCAGAGTTGAAGCCTGATTCAACTTGCGTATGCCGGATATTAGTTTGAACAAATATAGCTTTTTAGTCTGATAGCTACGCTAAACATGCATTTTCGTAGTGGGTACCGGTCAGCGATATTGCCCGCCTATGTGTTTATGAGTATGCGCATTATTAATACAGTTTGCGTGAAGTGTAGTGCATCTTTACTGCAGTCACGCTGATATTTTTTGTCTGCTGATTTTCTCTGAAAATCGAATATACTATTTTTTCGTGGTTTGAGGATATTGCTGTGTCAGTGTGAGTCACGTAGATTTCTTTTGAGTGTTATTGATAGAGTAACAGATTAAATGAACGAATGTTATAGCTAGCAGTATTACAACGGTACCAATAGCATTATACACGCCGACACATGTGTACACTAATGTTGACACTAGCACAAAGCCATGTGCAAATGCCCGATGCTACCTTTTGCAAAATGTCTGCAGTAATAAACAACTGCTGATGCAGTGAAACATTCAGTCGAGGGTTAAGCGAGTCACACAGACGAGCGTTACTTGTATTTATTGAATACAATAGTTTTGCTGACTCTGGATTGTTAAAGAAATTCATTTGTTAAATATAGAATATAGCTCAATTTTTCGTGATGTAAAATCAACTGAATACGTTAAAAAATGACTACTATTTCAAAAGCAATTCAAACGATTTAAAGCAGCTAAAATAACGTAGAGAAAAATAATGCGATAAAACCTTTCTTAGCAAGAAAAATTCCGCTTCTGTTGTATAACACTTAGAAATATCCATCTTCACACTTTCGTTTCTCTCAAATGTATACACTTTTTTTTTTCATTTTATTATCATTTTTGATCATTATATATACAATATTTTTTAGCGCATTGCAATAAAACACTTTATTCTTTTATATAAAATTCTCTTTGTACGGTACTATGTGTCATTTTTCATACAATAACTTATCTTATCTCACACTCACATTCATCTGTCTGTTAATATTAGAACTTGAATTAGAATATGTACACTCAACTAACTTATTGTGTCCTTGAGTCAACATGTAAAACTTGGTTACCAGTAAAGTACATGCAGACATATCTTATAACTAAAATACTCGAACATGTAACAATCTTGACTTTTTAGTTTCATCACGTAGTTTCAATTCAATTTTAGGTTAAACAGTAGCTATTCGTTTCCAAATCAATCATTGCGCTTATTGAAAAATCAATCGTAAATTCACATTAGATCGGCGAAAATAAAACTAATCTCTTAATTGTTACCAACTGGCATCACAATAATTAAAATTAAAGAAAGAATTGGTATAAATTTCACGAATATCATAATAGAGAGCAGAATCCATTACTGTCCGTACTAGAACAAAAAAATGAAGCATTTATTTCTTGAAAATACTTGTGATCAGCATTTTTCTTCTTTGATTAATTTAAAAATGATTATTCCCTAATACCTTAATGTTCCGTTGCTATATGAGAAAACTTACAATGAATTTCTACTTGAAAAACACTTTCTGTTTTTTTTACTAGATTTAAGAGTAACAGTTTGAAAGTTTTATCATTACCTGCTATTTCCGACTTCACGTTAAGTAAAACTGATATTAGTTTATACTTACGACTCAAGACACTTTTGAAAGTATATTAATTGTGTTTCCTTTTTCATAGCTTCCGATCTTCATTTATCATGGACTCGTTCTGGTCAACATTTCTCAAACATTCTGCCAATATATCAGGAAATAATAATACTGTCTGGTTTATCAATGATGCGAATTCCAACATCTCATCAATACTTGACCGCAAAATCGAGAGTGCGCTGGAAAGATTTCAAAATGTTGTTATTGCTAACAACCCAAGTATTGTCATCAATATTACGGTGATCTTAACAATAATCATTTTGGCGGTCATGTTTCTTTATCTACGTTGTCGCCACCAACAGATTCTATCTGAGACATATGTTAACGACTATGTACTAGGCAACTCTACTGCATCTTTAACTTTCAATGACAAATCTTTGTCGGGGAACATTCCTAGTTCTGCAGGTGGATATCTGGTTTAAAATTTGCGCATTTCCTGAGTCATTTGATGTTTCACAAAAAAATACATTCATCATATAATTCGAGTGTCTGTGCATGCATGTGAATAATAGATTAACAGTCATTTCATTACAAATACATTTCATTCTTTTTTTTTTAAATAAAATAGCACAATGATGTTCCATCATTATGAGAGAACTTATCTATTTTCTTATCTGCCACGAAAATTCTGCGCTTGCATAAAAAAGGATCACATCATCATTAATTATTTTCAAGGCTGTTTTTTTTCTTCACACTTGAAAAAAAAGATTTGTTCTCGCTATCTTTTTGTCTCTCTCTTTGTCTTTCTGTCTGTCTCTCTCTTTCTCTTTTTGCTTGTGCAGTATAAAACACAACGAAATATCTGTTTTTCTTTCGTACTCATAAAGAACTATTATAGTGAAATATTCATATTACTACTTTCAATTTTTTTGTGAAGCATGGCGATCATAGTTGGTAATTCAAAAACACAATATGCAATGAATATCCAAGGTGATGATACAGATATTAAAATAAATATTGGTGATACAGCTATAAAAGCGTCAACTGATACTGCTGCACAGGAAGTAATCAATAAGGTTGGCAAAACTGCTGGTAAAATCATCGAAAGTGGGGGCGATGTCATTACTGCCCCAGCACTTTGGCTGAAAGATATGCAAAAAAATTGGCTTACGTACATGATCCTTGCAACAATTATTTTCGTATCCATTGTATTCTTGTATTGTACGGTTAGCTATTATATTAGTCGGAAGAAAAATCACTGGGCATCAACCAACCTTGTCGAGCTTGCTAAAGTTATTAGCAACAAAGGTGCTGCTTTACAACCATCACTAGCATTATCAGCGTCAAATGTAACATCGGTTGCAGCAAACTCAATGACAGTTGGCAGTTTAAAATGGAAAATCGAAATGTTAATAAACACTGCTTCACATTTTTGTAGAATCGTAGGTCTAGCATTTTAATCTACATCTCGAGATAGTTTTTGCGCATTTCATTATTTTAATAATCATTGAATTTAGCTCTATTTTTTATTCATGTCGTTATTCAATTGCATTTTAATATTAATTTTTTCAATCTTTTTAATAAATGCATGCTAATTAAAAGTGAATTTTATACTTTCACATCTGCGTTGGAAAATATTGTGGTTATTGCCCACTTCCGCTTCTAACTCGTATTTGTCCTCAATTCTCGGCTTCTTTTCTACTAAATGTATCATCACCAAACTTGATCGATACGATGACGATACATATGAATTTCGTAGAATATGAGTTATTAGAACACTACAAAATAATTTCTAGGAAAGGAAGATATTGTCATAGTCTTTATGGGACTGAAAACTACTAAACCAATATTCAAAAGGCATTTAATCTTTCTCAGTTTATATAAAAATAGTATTAAAACGCCTTTTTATTATTGTATAGAACAAATACCTACTTTCAAGACTATTTTCATTGTCCTGAAATCGATGTTCATTATGATACTGTTCTTATTTCGAATTTACCTTGAAAAATCGACGGTTATAGATGAAACAACTAAGTGTTCCGCTAGAGTAGCTCGAACTTTTTTTTCTTTCGTAATAACGTTAGATCTTTGGAATACGAAGACTTTTTTCGTCAGAGAATTAACTCTGTTTTTCAAGTGCAACAAATTGCAACGACATCAACATCAATATCAATATTTCTATCGGAAGTTTCTTGTATAGATAGACTTTCGCTGAAGGATATCTTTCATAATCATCATTCAATTGTGACATTAGACTGAAATTATCTTATTTGACTCGTTTCATGAAAAGTGAAAATATATAAAAAATGCACAACTTAATTTGTTCTATCAATTGATAGTAAATTATATGTAAGTCAATCGGAAAAAATTTTTTGAATACATGAGAAACGTCAGATCGTCTTAGTGTTCCTATCAAAATAATTCACTTACATGAAAATTTAATATACAACTAAATATAATTCTAAGACGCTCTTTCTTTTATTTTCATCGAAACTATACCGAAGCACTTATTCATGAAATAAAAGAATTTTATACTTTTCTTAAGTACTCCTGCTTCATAACAACTCACTTTCGTTTTATCATTTTCCTTTATATTGTCCGACTGAAATATCATAACAAGCTAACTATTCCTATGTGCTTTGTTGTCTGCAAAAGATTTGAAAGATATTAAAGCTGCTTATTTTTTTTCTTGAAAATCACACTCGAAAAGCTTATGAATGAAACATTATCTTTTAATAAAAAATGTGAACAAAAAAAAGACCATTTTGTTGAACGATTGCACAAAATTCTTTCATTCTTAATAAATCATTTATGCATGACAGCTTTGTCTCGCACTCTACACGGCATTAGCGTTCTATATTTATTCAAATTTGTTTTAATGTTCTTCCATTAATACGGACAAATTCAAGTTTTTTAATCTATAATTAATCAATATATTTCATCTTTTTTGTCCAAAGTTACTTGAGATATTTGAACCTTAAGAAACTACTGCAATACAATTATCTATCCTCTGAAAATACTATCTCATAGATTCAATATTCTTCGTATCTATATTTTAGCTTGGTTATTCTTTTCTCAAATGCAACAAATCTTTTTTCGCCTTTTCTATTCAAATTGTTCGATATTAATTTAGTTTTTCGTTTTTCAAATTGTTCTTACAAACAAAAGCGATATTATTTTTATATCCATATTTTTTACTATCCATTTACATCATAGAACTCAAATACGAATCTTTTCTTTTCTCCAGGAAAATGATTACTTATTCGATACTATTAACCACGTCTGTGTCTTCTGTTTTTTAATTTAAAGGGTCAATCTCTTGTTCAACCGAAAAATTTCGCATCTACAGTTTTTTCTTTTGATTATCAATTTTAATAACTTCTCATACTCTAACAATTCAGTGTTTCGTCTTTTTTTTCGCTCAATGACGTCATATTTTCCACTTACTGTAGGATCAAATTTTGAAGCATCTGCAAAGGTGCACATCTGTTGATGTGTATGCTCAAGAATGAACGATATCTCGATGTAATCCTTGATTTATAACACTTGCAACGATTTGATGTGTTATAGCGTTTTCCCGGAAATCCATTTTTGGCACACCTATACGAGAGAATTTTCCGGTTACCAACATGGAAATTACGTTCATTACGGACTTTTTTTGACGTTTCTGTAATGGACGTATTGGCCGTATAGGACGTATAGGACGTATTGACCGTATAGGACGTATTGGACGTATAGGACGTATTGGACGTATAGGACG
>CAJNOL010003158.1:0-10067 GCA_905250125.1 Rotaria sordida | reverse complement strand
GGACGTATTGGACGTATAGGACGTATTGGACGTATAGGACGTATTGGCCGTATAGGACGTATTGGCCGTATAGGACGTATTTACTATAGAATATAATGCATGATTTTCTTGAAGTACAAGACAAATATCAGATATATAAAAATAACTCAGATAAAAATGTTCTAATGATTGTTATTGCTGGTAGATTTCCACAATAACATCTTCGTATTCTATATGTTCGAATATTAATCGATGGAATTTCATATTCTGGTAAGGTTCAAATCGTTTCAAACGAAAATATTTCGCTATTCTATTTCATCTATCTACAAAAGATCCATATCATCAATCATGTTTTTTTTTATATATCTACATAATTCAGATTTCTATTTTTTTAATTCATGTGCATCGTGAAGTGTTTTTCACTTGCGTAAAAATGTTACAAATTATCTCATCACATGATACATCTTTATCATAAACTGATAATAATGTTTTATTTCATGTATATATTCATTTCGAAGATGTTTTATGAGAATTTTCTTCTCGTCTTCATATCATTTTTCCTGATTTATGTTCTTTGATGGTAATAAATACGTTTTCTTACGAATTTTATGCATGTCAAACAAATGCAATACGTCTTATCAAATTCTTAAACAAATTCTTCAACAACGGATACATTTACAAACATTTATTTGTACAGGTTTATTTATCATCAATGTTTATTAAAAACAGGAATTCATCGAAAAAAATTTGTTATTTAATTTACCCAATTTTAAATGAAATTTTATGTATGGAAAATGTTTTGATGTTTTCATCTATTGAGTTCAATAGCAAACATTGTATTCATTTACAAATTTTGTTTCCAATGTATTAGAATTAATTATTAATGATTATGGATTAGAAACAGTAACAAAATTATTAAGTAAATATTACCTTGTCTGGAATGTTCGTACAAGTCATCCTGTATTGTATCTTTGAGATATATGGGTACTATTATTTTAACGAAGGCACAATTTTATTACGACACATCACGTTTGCCGCGATTGGTTCATGACCTCCATCAAAAAAAAAAAAGTTTTAATAGCTCTTGTGTTTCGAAGATACGTTACAGGATGCGTTGCACGAACTTTCCGAATAAGGATATATCAATATTTTTGGTATGTTATTAACCTTGATTGATGATAAAGACGAATTTAAACAAGGAGTACTTTAACTTATAATTCATTGTTTATGTGTACCACAAATACCTTTATAGCATCAATTTTTCAACGCATTAAAATGATTGTTGATGATATTAAATTAAATATTATTCTCAAATAAACAGAACAACAAGATTAGTAAAATCTATTAATTATATGAATGAAATTTCTTTTTCGTTATTTACAGAATGGAGATGTTTTTATCGACATCATTATACATTTCTATCAACAACTACTCCAAGTAACAATTCCGAAAGTCGATTTCAAATTTTTTAATTTAAAGTATTGACATCGATTATGAATGATAAAATTTTAATTGATATTTTCAATGAATATACTCTTGATTTGTACGCGAATGATCTTGTTGGAATATATTCTACTATTACTAAGACAATTTTTGATATTGATCGTATTCAATATGAAAAAGGTATTGAATTTGTGACAAATTATAGCGACTACTTACCGATGAAAATTATTAATGACTATCCGACAATTCCTCGAACAAACATGCCTGTATGAGAATTATATGAGTAGAAGTTTTTAACAAAATTCTTCTTATTTTAATTGTTTAACAACAACAACATATTTTTTTGTTATAGACGCGCATTGGCAAAAACATTGCCCATGGCGTTATTCAGAATGTAAGTTGGTGTTTCTTTTTGTTTTTGATGCATTAATCGGGCGAAACCTATAAAAAAAATCATTTTAAGGTTATTTTGTTATATCAAAAAAAACGAATATTATTCTATTTCTCGTAGAGAAGCATCATGGAAATATAAATTGTCTGTTTGATTGCTGGTGTGTCCACAGTCGTTATACAGATGTGGTGGAAGATTATATACATGTATATTGATGAAAGATGATCATTTTGGGTGGCACATACAAGATAAATTCAAGATGAATTTATACGAAATTTCTCCGGTATGTCTTTAAGTATTATTTCTTTAAATCTTCTCCATATTATCTAGTCAATCCTTGGATGTTGTTCAATACTCTATAGTAAATCTTGTATTTTTCGTCATCGAATGTCAATATGAGTTTCTAAAATACTGTTTGAGAAGTCCTTGCAAACAAAACAAAAACGGTCGTAATAAACTAGATCTTATAAACTGGAACGAATAGCATTAATCGTAGGATTCGCCCAGCTCTTTCTAATAGAAATCGTGATCGACAGAGTTCTACTAATGTTTTGATTCATTTGATTTTAACAATCTGATCTCAAATTCACGTTCTTCGATCTCAATTATTTTTCGGTGAATCCTTAACAAAAATCTTTGATTTTTCAAAAACCTGATGCAATCCTTGAAAAATCAATTCTCAGAGAAATTCTAAAGAAAAGTTATCTTTAACTTTGACTTATTCTTCTGCCATTCAATAAAATGCGGACCGCATGCAATCAAGCAAACAATCTATTCTTGTAAAACTCTTCTCTACGAGCAAGAGAGTATACTTACAACGAATTGCCCGAACTTTATTTGGACACATGGTCTTAATACGTTCCATCGCCCGTTCATCACGTGATTGATATATCTCTTTGATAACCTTGCGACATGTTGTTGTGATCCGCTTCTTTTTACAACCTTTTAATTCTTTATACGATAAACCTAATACATTTGCTATTTTCTTAATCTTTTTTTTCAATTCGTTTTTTTTCTTTTCTTCATCTTTATCTTTATCTTCTTGTTGCTGTTGTTTTCCATCATTTTCATTTGCTTCTTCTCCATCTCCTTCTTCTGCTTCATTTCCTTCTAAAAAACATTGAAAACCATTAAAAGAATATGTGAAGAAAAATTATCAAAAATCGCAACAAGAAAATATTTCGATCAATTACAATCAACAATCCAAAATGCATTTAAATATATTTTCTGTGATAAATAATCAATGTGTATGCAATGTTTTATCTGATTTTTATCAAATTTTTAGTCAAAAACCATCAGTTAAAATCGATATTGCATTCAATAATCGACTGAAATCCATTCTTATTCAAAAAATCTATAAATATCAATTATAACTTAAGAACTTGATTACAATCTGTTAATTTTAATAGGTTTAATGAATGAAAATCAACTATATTATAAAAATATAATAAGATCTCTTATATGTTAACTTTAGTTTATTAAAATCGATTATTTTGTACTTTATCTAATGAAAACCAATTTTTGTTTGAAAATTTAAAAAAAATCTATTTAACTTTTCCCCAACATACCATTTAATTGATTATATGCAACTCGAGGTATACGAAGTAGAAAATTTCCAGTATCGTCTTTTTCCCTATTTCAAAATCATATTAAAAAATACAAAATAAATCTTTCAATGATCTACTTGTCCATCAACTGTTTTTCAAGATATTCGATTTGGTTTTTTAAACGTTTATTTTCATCTATAATCATTTTGTACTGATCTAGCAACAATTCGTATCCGAATCTTGTTGGTGGTAATGATAATGGGTTAACATTAGCACGATTATTATTATTATCATCATCATTATTTGATGATAATGGACCTGTTTGTTCTTGATATTTTCTAGTAAATTTCGTGTTATTTCTCTTACGTGGCATTTCAAAATGATTTAAGTTTAATTCATATTTTATTTCCCAATGTAGATTAATTTCCCTAGTGTTAACTATATAGTGGTAAAAGAGAAGTAAAAAATCTGAAGTGAATAATGATTTTATTGATTTGCTTATTCTGAAATGAGATAATAGTTCTATCTAAGGAATTAATTTTTTGTATTATATTTATTCTTGTGTTAAGATTAGTCGTAAGTTATTGAATTAATTACTTATTTTTCTCACAATCACGAATATGGCTTTTATAATTAATTGATCTTTTTTATGTCATTTTTTGACGGAAAAAAATCGCATTTGTATTAAATATTCGTACATTATTTTACAACAATGCGAAATATTAAATGAAAAAAATATTTGATTTTATTTCAAACATTTTTCTTATTGAAAATACTTAATTTCTTTTAGCTGAAATTTTCTCAAGATAAATAACAAAGATAAATCTTCATCTTTTTTGTTTTTATCAAATATAAATAAAAATGATTCACATATTGTTTGTTGGAAAAAATTTTAAAAAGCAGTTAGATATTTTATTTTACAATTTATTAATTTATCATTTGTAAATATATTTTTTGATGATGATTAAAACAAATTTTAGTTATTTAAAATAATTCTTCATATGAAGAAAATTTCTTTGATAGGATGTAAAACAAACAGGATGTTGAAATTCAAATGACAATTAAATTAAATTAAATTCCAAACTTAAAGAAATGGAAATTGATAGTGCTACCAAAATCGATCGAATTTTTAATTTAGATGAAATTCTGTCGTTTTAGTTCTGCTTAGTCATAGAATTCAATGGAAAAATCAACCGATTTGAATTGATAATCGAAATGATAAAATAAAGATTTCCAAAAGAAATGAATGTTTAACGTAAATTAAAATGAATGTTTGAGAAAGTTGAATGATTAATGTAATTGTTGAAATAATAACATTTAATGAAAATGTTCAAATATTTCATGAAAAAGAAATTTGATTTCCATTAAAATTAACAATAAAATCAAATTGGAAAATGTTTGATATTCAATTATCATTATAAACAAAAACAAATTCATCGAAAATCGATTTCGTAAATGTTCTTGTTATTATTTTTGTTTTAGAAAAAATGAAAAATATTGATCTTAAAATTCTTTTTCTCTTTATTAGTAGTATAGTGAAGAACTAACATGATCAAGAATCAATGTGTCATTGAGAAAAAAATTTCTTTATGTACATTTTATCATACGATATTATATTATCTAATATCGTAATATATAGATAAAAGAGAGTGTGATAGTTCTGTTAGGTAATGGGAAAGTATTGACATATAATCAATGGATATTAGTAACACAATTCTTATGATAATGCATTATAATGCATTAAACAAAATTCATCAACAAACAAATAAATCAGTTCAAACTAATTATTTATTTTCGATTTCTAGATAACAAATAAAGAATGAAACGTCAGGAAGAAAACAATGTATATATGAAATTATATTTATAACAAGAGTACAATTTTCAGATGTTCAATAGGACATTTAGTGAAGAAATAATGTGAACAAAACTATGTTATATCTTCAGATGTAACATTATGATCTAGATCTGACTGATCGTCATCTTCATCATTATTTAATTCTTCACCATTCAATGCACCAAAGCGTTCATATATGCAGGGTGTAGGGAAAAAATCCTTGATTATATCACCAAAATATTGAAATCCCACACCAATTGTTTCCGAATTGATGCCGGTCATTTTGCAATTCAAAAGATGCAACATAATCAATAACATTATTGTCGAATGTGGAAATGAAAAATTTCGTAATGCAAATTTGGCACGAGATATATATTGAAATGCTTGTTCAGCTGCTTGACTATTTTATCCAACAAATCGTCCTTCATGTGATGGATGATCGGATTTCATAATGGTTTGGCATATTGATCTTGAATGTGTTTTTTGATGAAAGTTATCGAGAGCAAGATGAGTTGGAAGCTGTTGTGTTCTTGTTGATGTCTTTAGCATTTCGCTGCCTAACCATTTATTCCAATGAAGTTTTAATGCGCAGGCGCAGTCATACATGAGTGCATCTGGCATAAGACAACCATTAATGATCATCGATAAAAGATGACGGGTGACAGAACGCATTCCTAGTAAGAAATAATAAACGCGATAATTTATATCACTTCAAGGTTTTCTAAGAGGTTTTAATCGAAAAATATTATTTAAATCTTATTTAAAAGAGTTTTTTAATGAACACACCTTCAGCTTTAATTGCTTCTGTAAAGCCGACTGCAACTCCACATGGATGATATGATGCTAGTATACCATATGATTTATTTTTTTTTATTTCTTCGCTATCATTACGATAATTTTGGCATTGAATTTTATGTTCCGAGAGAAAGTCTCTATCCCATTTCTAAAATAACAAAAAAAATTATGTGAGATAACAAAATCTATGTGAATTTTTGAGTAGGTCAAACGGTAGAATGGATCACACGTGCGTAGTTATCTGTATGATTATTCGTCTTTAATCAAGTATATAAAGCTTTCCTTGGCTATCATAATTTCGATCATAGATTATTTTTTTGAAACGAAAAAAAGAGAAATCAATTTCACAACATTAACTACGAAAAGATTTTTTCAAATACATATTTTGTTAAGTGTTAGAGATTGTCTTTCACATTTATCCGGTTAGGCATGCACCAGTCCGATAAAATCATTATCAAAGATGAATTGTTTCTGATACCTAAAACCCCCAGTCCTTACCAGTCAGTCAAGGCCTTTGAACACGATATTGATTAAGCAAACCAACGCTACCGTCGAAGTTTGAAAACTTAGCGGACAAAGAAAAAAGACTGGGAATGACTGGTGAAAAGCCGAAAATTTCCGATTTCTCACCAGTCACTCCCAGTCTTTTTTCTTTGTCCGCTAAGTTTTCAAACTTCGATGGTAGCGTTGGTTTGCTTAATCAATATCGTGTTCAAAGACCTTGACTGACTGGTAAGGACTAGGGGTTTTAGGTATCAAAAACAATTCATCTTTGATAATGATTTTATCGGACTGGTGCATCCCTATATCCGGTGAATAATAAATATTATATTGTAAAAGGTCTAATAAATGGTATTTACATTATAACCATTCTGTGATAGCATATTTGTGGAATTACTAGGTCTGACCAAAAGTTCGTGCAGCGATACCTTAATACCTTATGGTAAGCTTTAAGTAACTTTCTTTCTATATAGTCTGATAGAGAAAAAAATGCTCTATCTTTCTATGCTATTTGATCATACTTCAACTAATATGATGATAATAAATTTTCGATAAGACTTTTTTCATTAGTATTTGTGCTGGTTGTAAGTTTTGCGTTGTAGTTTTCAATTCCTTATTAGTTGTATTAATAATCAAAGTATACTATAAGATGCAGCGTGAAAAGCTCTACAATTTACATAAGGCCACTTATTTTATAGCTGCACTTTTTGTTTTCGAAATCGACGAAATTTTGAGCAATCAAATTGTGACCATGCAAAAAAGATAATGTTTTCGATAGACAACGAATTCATTTTTGTTATTTCATTGTTTCATCACCTGATATACTTTATCAAAAGAAAAACAAAAAATACCGCAAGATGCAGCGTGAAAAGCTCTACAATCTACACAGTAAAGCTTATTGTAATTGTTTCCAGAAAGAGGAAAATTCTATGCGACCAATTTTCTCAGTGCCCAAAATTTGATCCCTGAAAACTTTATCGATTTTGAAAACAAAAAGTGCAGCTATAAAATAAGTAGCTTTATGTAAATTGTAGAGCTTTTCACGCTGCATCTTATGATACATTTTGGTTGTTCATACAATGTATTAAGGGATTGAAAACTAGTCTGTTCTCACACGTTGTGATCTAGTACAACCAGCACACAACCAGCCGAAATAGGTTTTACAGATAATTTAATATTATTATATTAGTTGAAGTACAATCAAATAGCATAGAAAGATAGAGCTTTTTTTTCTCTATCAGACTATATAGAAAGAAAGTTACTTAAAGCTTACCATAAGGTATTAAGGTATCACTGCACGAACTTTTGGTCAGACCTAGTATTTATATGCTGAGTAACCCCTGATACTTAACCTCTGAAGATGACTTAGTTAACATAATAATAATATTACCGAAAATTCAGCAGCCATATCATCAGCTTTTTGTAAATTAAGAGACGGCGATAAAAGAATTGAGGGTTGATGATATCTACAATAAATTGCATCAACTAAAATAAAATAATATAAATGACAGTAACGAATAATTCTATATTTACCTGAATTCGATGATTGTATTCTTCGACAGGGTGTATATGGACAACCAATTTCAATTGCAGTCATTTCTTCAATGGAAGTATCGACAATATTTTTAAAACTACATACTAATCGTCGACATTTTTGATGTCCATCCACAATGATACATCGACTACAATCTGAAGGACAACATTTTATATTTGGGATTGACTTATGTGTGGACCAAAATGTCGTGAATAAATGATACCACCAACCAGAATAACATTCAAAATGATAATTAAGTTCATTACGATTAAGTGAAACTGGTAAATTAACTATTTGCGTTCGTCCTAACATAAATTCAAAGCATACAATTTGATATAATAACCAATGAGATTGAAATAATTTTGCTAATGGAATAGGTTGAAGATTGATGTTGCTATTTTGACGTTCGTAATTATACCGATCAATAAGTATTCGAGAAAAAGCTTGAAATGGACATTGATCATGTAGAAGTTGGCATGTATAATCAAAGAAAACCGAATATGTAAATGCAAAAGAATCACATAAATAAAATATTTTAAGTGCACTATTTAATGATGATTTATTAATCTTTCGCCATCGATTCTTCAATGAATACCAAGATGAATGATTATAAATTAGTGAACATGTTTTACACTCAGCAGTTACAGCTATTGCTCGAATAATTTTAAAACAGTCAATAACATGAATTAATTTGTATCGATACGAAGTAAGTGATTTTGTGCAATTAATACAGATGTTAGTGAATGGAAATAAGATCAAATCGTTTAAAACATCCATTGTAATATGATTTATATCCAATTTAATAATATTTTGATTAAAATCTGACAGTAATAATACTCGATTAATCATATCTTTATTTATTTCAATCATATTTGTCACCATCATAATATCTTCAGTTGTATGACTGCTGTCATAACGATCATTTACTGCTTGTTTTATCAATTGGGTTCGAGCAGTAGACGGTAAAATTGTTGGTGGAAAATTTGATAATTTAATGTATAATCGACAGACGTAAATTAGAGATACTAAACCAATTGAACAACGAAGTGCTTCAAGAATATCTTCCCCATTTGGCATCTAAATTAGTAAACAACTTTAAGTGAGTATACAAAATTAACTATACAAAAAGAATATATATTTTAATCAGTACAATGAACTTTTCCGAATAAGATCAGTGGCTCTTATCGTCTATGACGCATAGACTTTAAAGATGCTCCCGCATTTAAGTTTTAAACATAGGCTTTTGTTGGTGATATAAACTATTATATTTCTATAAGGTAGACTCACGGTCAGACGCTCGCTTATTCTATACAACACATTGACTGAATCTTTTCTGATTATATCAGACGTTTACAGAGCTGTTAAACTTTTAAGTTGGTATGAAATACATACAAATATTATTTTCAAAAACGATCACATTGATTACAGTATTATTAAAATCTTGGGACGATCAAAAATAGTTATCCCTCCTTTATATCAATATTTACCTTGATTGTAGTGTCGAAAATAAAGATGATATAATTGATTAACGAGTTTGCTCTCTATGGATATGTTGTGATTTGATATTATCAATATGAAAGTAGTGTATCTTTCCACGTACTTATTAAGTTTTAATTTGAAATTTAATCTGAATTATTCGTTATCAAATTGCGCTAGGCTATTATACATTTCTTTTTCTTTCTTTCCTTTTCCGTCAATTTGTTTCTGTCACCGTCTGTTTCTTTCCTTTCCACATGACTGATTCATTTTTCATTAGAAAAGGATCAATATATTTCTTTTGTCGAAATATATTTTCATTTATCCATAGAATTTTATTTCAATATTTGAAATAAACTGGAATCAAGCTAAATTCATTTTTTTTAATAACAATATCTTTTCATGGCAGTGAATTTTCACGACATATTAAATACCAATTTATATTTCCTTTAAAATAAAAATATATACAAACAAAAATCAACGTATTCTTTAACATTATTTAATTCAGAAAAGTTCTTTCGATACAAAATCTCGAATTTATTCATTTTCGTTAGATGATTCTTAAAA
>CAJNOL010003157.1:0-26024 GCA_905250125.1 Rotaria sordida | reverse complement strand
CTAAGTATTTTCTTTGTCAGTATAACAATAAAGACTTGATTAAACTCTTGTTCTTAATGATGATTATCGGGAGTATGCGCAAAATTTACTTATCAAAACTTCAACATATGAACCTCCGGTTTTGTATTATAATGTGCATAAGTTCGCTAATATGTTGTAGCTAAAAGATGTGATACCTAATATGTTTTATATATACTCCATTAAAAGTGACAATCTAACGATGAGAACGATATTTCTATTTACGTTGATCTGTTATACTCTCAAAATATGACTTCCCAAAGATCTAATTACTTATATCTGCAGTTTCTATAAAAAGAATATGTAATTCAAGCACTTTTAGGAAAGAAATCATTAATTTTTCAACGAATGATCAAACATTATATACAAAATTAATTAGTATATCTTATAGATTGACTACTCTCAAATATCTAAAATCCGCATTCATTGAGACGTGCGTCAAAGCGAATACTAGTATAGAATATCTAACTAATGTTTCTTTTGTCTTTTTTAACTGAAGAAAAGTCTTGTATAAGTTCTACAAGGATAGGAAAGTAAGATTTTCATATATACTATACTTTAGTATGACTATTAAAAATGCATAATGAGTAGAACTCAATTCTCATATTCTATTCATAGACTCACACATTTTCTTTATATTGACACATTAACTCTCACCTTCATGTTTATTCTACAACTTGTTACTTACTACGTAAAATGTATTCATTTTACTATGTCGCATTTATCAATTTCAGAAAGTTGATAATTACCGCCACAACAACAAGAAATGTTCATCGAAAACCGATTCACTTGGCTCTACACTGAAGGGATGTAGATGAAAACAATTTATTGTATGAAACAAGTAACGCGTCGGCTCCATGAGCCTCGCTTAGCTCAATCCTGAAAGCCAGAAAACAATACATAGAGTATTGATCGCTACATTGCTAAATATACTACTAAATTTAACTGAAATAAAATTGGAGAATCTTCTCACATGACTAGAATTATCAGGCTCTATTGAAATCTGTGACCTGTCCGATAGTTTATTATTCATCCTTCTTGTGTATGTAAAACATTTCCATTTACACTAGTGTTGGCACATATTTCAGCAAGTTCTCTTAGTAAAAATGTATCACAATTAATGGAACATCTAGACAGAAACTAAGCTCTTCTAGGCAGCTACAACTTCCTCCTCTAGAAAAGATTGAGAACCGCTTAAAGCTCCCTCTACAGGCGTACTCAAGGGGCTCTTCGCTTTCTCTACACATATGAACAGATCAACTTAACTTCCTCGACAATACTTCTTTGATTACGCAACTAGTCATAATGTAAATGTGCAACACGTCATTTTTGCAAAAATTTCAGATGCAAAAGACTAGCTTCTATGACATGAGATGTTCGATAGATTTCCTGTGTGATAGCGTAACTTACAAGGCAAACAGTCAAATATTATTTTCCTAAAGGATGGTTCATGCAATAGCCATCATGATAAGCAAAATGAAATATAGGCGATTCGATTTGCTGGGCTAGGTTGATTTCGGATTAGCGATAGAAACGTATTTAAAATTTATTTCATATGTATAACGTAAACAATAGGCTATTGTCTAGTTTCTTTCTGGCGCCTCAAAAAAATTTCAATTTTTGTCAAGTAAAAATAAAATATATGGAGACTTTTATAAATGCTTTTTAGTAATTAGCTGGGAGAATGATAAGATGTCAAAATAAAATATTATGAATAACATCATATTAATGATCGAAGGATGTGAGTGTGAGTGTGAGTTGAAGAGGAGAACAACATCCACATCCACACCCTCCATCCATCAAGAAACCACATAGACGATTTATACTAGATGAACAAATATGACAAGAATAAAGGACAATCAATAAAAAGAAAGCATGAAAATAAAATTATTGAATTAAAGTGAAAATTTACAAAAGGAACGTACAAAAACAAAACGATATATCAAATATAATGAATAAATCAAAAATAAATCTAACTAAAAAACAAATGGAAGTTTTGGTGAAAGCATTGAAATTCATCTCAAACATTTTTTGGATAAGGAAGGGTGTTCCCTTAAGCTTTTTGTTAAAATTAATGATGAACTCGAAAATTCTAAAAAATGTTGAGTGAATGTAAACATTTTTATGAATTTAGTCAACTAACAAATATGTCTTATTTCTTTTTAATCCGATGTTGTTTTCAAACAAACATATTCCTAATTTGTAATACAATATATAAGCGTCGAGTGCATTAAATACAAATAATGCTTCTCTTTGTGAATATTTTTTTTCGCTACCATCTGTGTAAAAGAACGCAAAAAAAACTTGCTTGTTCGACAAGCATCAAGTCATTGTGCAAGAATATCATATGAGTTATTTCACAACATTGTAAAGAGACATATTGAAATTTGACGTTGCATAACTTTTGCGTTTACATATAAATTACGTATATTTACATCGTTTGAAAACAATATTAAAATTGGTCATATATTTTCATTCTAGAACTTTTTTTATCATGGCAACTTTAGAAAACAAAAAATTCATGAATTTGGAATCTTTCTCCAATGAATTATTGCTTGATCTATTTGAATATCTTCCTGTTGTTTATCTTCTTCGAGCCTTTAATGATCTTAATTTTCGTTTTAATAATTTGATTTTGATTCATTTTCAACGGTTTGATCTCAATTTTCGATCAATATCTCAATATGATTTTAAAATTATTTGTCGCCAATATCTTCCAGCTATAGCCGATTGTATAAGTTTCTTAACTCTTTCAAATGATGATGATACACCACAACAAATCGATCTCTTTCTTGAACATGGTTTAATTATTTCTCAATTTATTAATTTAAAATCACTTTCATTATGTGATCTTTGTTCTGATGAGATAATGATTAAAATGATGTTAGAATGGAAATATCTTGTAAATTTAACTCATTTAACTCTTGCTGGTTGTTATCTTAAATTCGATCAGATCAATGCTCAACGATTAATCGATAGTATTTGGAATTTATCTAAATTAATTTATTGTTATTTAAATATTAGTTTTAATGAAAACAATATTCTTGTACCAACAGTCATGTCTTCATCATTGAAATATGTATTCATTTGGGGTATTGAACATTGTCAAAATGAAATCAATGCTTTATTTAAACAAACCCCTTGTCTACAATATTTTTCTATTCTACTCAATATTGATTCGAATGATAATAATGATGTAGAATATCCTTTTTTATCAATTACTAAATTAAAATTTTATTTATCTCGAATACAAGAAGATAGAATTATAAAATTCTTACAAAATATGCCAAATTTATATCAATTAATTATTGATATATGTTCTCTTGATCAAGATTATACAAATGCAATTTTAAATGGTTGTCAATGGAAAAAAATTATTCGTAATAATCTACCTAATCTTCACATATTTCGATTTAGAATGGAATTTCAATTAACTAATGAAAATAATCGTGAACAACAAATAGATGAATTAATCAATTCATTTCAAAGTTCATTTTGGATTAAAGAACATAATTGGTTTATTCAATGTCATTGGCATTCAATAAATAGTTCTAGTTCAATTTATTTATATACATTACCATATAGTTTTGATGATTTTAATTTTAATTATTCAATGAAATTTAAATCAACTTATCCTAATAATAATAATAATAATTATATGCACTACAATCATGTACATAGTCTTAAATATGATATGTCATCAATCGAAGAAGTATTTTCATCTTCTATTCAATTTTTTAATCTTCAGACATTATTTGTAAAATTTCCTGTTAATGATCATTTTTGGTCTTTGATACCAAAATTTAATCAATTAATTTCACTTATTATCTCAATAAATGATGATAATAATATTCAATCTCAATTACAATTTTTACTTGATCATACACCTTGTTTGTATTCATTAAGTTTTAGTTCATGTTCATCAACATTTCTTCCACAAATATTATCATTCGAATTTCGAAATAAATCAATTCGTCGACTTGATTTACGAGGATATGATCAATATTTTACTGATGAACAATGTCTTATATTAAGTCATTCATCGTTAGGTATTCAATGTGAAATTCTTTTCATTAAAATTCAAAATTATCAAATATTACTTGATATTTTGAACAATATGATTAATCTTCGTACTTTGATTATTCAATGTGAAAATGATAAATTCAATGAAACAAACAATGATGAACTTATTGTTTGGTTAAAAGATCATCTACCATCGACATGTGTTATCAGTAGAGATTTAATTTTTTATTGTGATATTAGAATATGGATTCGTTAAAAGAATAAAAGTTGTTAGCGTAAAACTCCATAAGATTAAAATACGATGGAATTACTAATGTGGTAAAAGAGGGAATTAATCAATATATGTTTCAGTTTATGAATTCCTACCTACTAGTAATACAAGATATTAATCACAATATATTGCATTGAGTATGAAAGAAAAGTGAAAGTTATGTCATGTTTGTGAGCACGAGTCCAAATTTCTACCCCTATACTTTAATACTCCTTTTATATTGTGTTTTATCAAGCTTATCAAAATTCTTTTTGTAAAATGTACCATTTTTAAAAATATTATTAATAGATAATGTAAAAGTTCTCTATATAAATGAATAATCTTAATAATGTTTTTCTATTAATTGCTTTTTTTTTCTATTTAATCAACATGCACTTTTCTGAGAATTAATACAGCGATAATAAGTTATATTTCACTGACGTATAATAATTAGAGACATTACAATTGATTGTTCATTTATCTTAATAGTATTGCTCTTTGTTTAAAAAAAGCATCTCACAGACTGAAAACTATTGTAATCTTAAATCTTATATTGACTTAGGTACGAATTAGTGCTTAAAAAAAGTTCTTACCATGACCACGCTAGACTATCAATTGTATATAATTAAAGAAAACTAAACAGATACTTTTATAATAGTCAAATGTAAAATGAAGACAACCAATGTCATCATCATTTATTTCGTTCCTTCTTCAAACTAATCAACGAATAATGACTTATGGTGGTATATCAATATTTATTATTGACTTGGTTGGTGAAATTCTTAATATAGTTGTTTTTCTTAGTCTTACAACATTTCGAGAAACTTCATGTGCATTTTATTTAACAATTCTTTCAATTGTAAATAATATTGGTCAATTAATAACAAGTTTATTAACTCGCATAATAATAACTGAATTTAATATTAATTGGATACGAAATTTATTATTCTATTGTAAATTTCGAATATTTGCTTCTCAAGTTACAATAATGAGATTTCTTTTACATGTATTTGTTTGGCAACAATTGATCAATATTTTACAATCTGTTGTCGAATTTAATGGCAAAGATGGTGTCATATTAAAATTACACATCGTATAATAATTTCTGTAATTCTATTTGCAATTATTGAACAAAGTCCATGTTTATTTTTATATGATCATGTAACAAATATCAACAACTAATATTGTAATTTGTACAACAATGAATGAATTTTTTTATTCAATTTAATATTTATTTTAATTATCTTTTATTGGAAATATTTTACTTTATTTAATAACATTTTTATTTGGATTGAACCGCATATCATAATATACAAAAAAATAGTCTATCGAACAGTACCTTTAGCTCGACGTGAATTAGATAAACAATTAACAATTATGGTTCTTATACATATTGTTTATAAAAACTTTCTTCCTCTTCAAAACATTGGTGACGTTATTTACATCTAAATAAATTAAACTATCAGATACTAACATTTTTGACATTTTTTATACCATTCTATAGTTGACAAATACCAAAATGTTTATAAATCAATCGATAAGTCTAGCTTAGCTGAAGAATGAGAACAAAAATTTTATAGTATCTGTTACACTTGTAAATACTTCAAGAGTTTGCTCATCTTGTAAGTACATTGTTTGATATATTTGAGTCTTTTGGTGATTATTATATGTAAATATTAATTGGCTTCTCTATCGTTGATTTCTTTCGCTCATAAAAAATGATCAAATTTTATTATGTACAGATAATTTACTATGCATAATCGGACTCGGATCGGTATTTTCTTTTTATATGCGCGCCTGATCGCGCCGGAGTTAACCGACATCCAGCAGATACTTTCATAGTTACAGTACGGTTTTCAGATTTTTATTTTATTTGATAAAATATATGACTTAGTTTCTTTCATAAATAGCAAAACAAAAAAACAAGAGATCATCTCAAAAGCAAGTGATTTAGGATTCACATGGTGTCTTTCTGCTTCTAAAATCCAATCAGTTTCAATAAGTATACGTTTGTATGTTGTTGATGCCACTAAAATAGAACGCAGTGTTGGTACCAAACATCGTAATTATGGATGTATACATGAGTACTCTTTTCCATTACGATAATATATGTTCACCTTTTTGATAACTTATTTTCTTCTTTATGTATTCAGTTACTTCATCATCATCATCTGTAGATAAATTTTCATCAAAAAATGAATTCTTTTAGTGAACCAATATCGCTTTCCAAATCTGTAGACTGTTCTCAAATACAATAAATTTCTCAGGTTTTCACTCCTATGCTTTCATATAAATTGGCAGTTCGAAAAAGTAAAAATTTTTTTGAAACATCCAGATCTCATTAACTCACGGGTCGATTCCAAGTAGAAGATCATATCGGGGATTCTCAACTGACTCGAGAAGTTTGCATCTAGACTGAGCCAGTTGCAAGACACTATTATACATTTACATGACTGTTTTCATTTCTGTTCAAATTCGAAAAGTATATTTTGTTCTCATGTTAAAATAGTTGAATAACACTCAATATTATTTATAACAATTTGAATAGACTAATGAACTATTATCTGTTTAGCAATGATAGCTATCGAGCTCGAGTTTTCGTCATTAGAAAGAGCATGAGTAGGAATACAAATCTATCTGAGAATCAAAAAACTTGAAAAATTTTTTAGAGTATTCCCCCGGAGTTTTTGAAAAATCATCGTCTGATTTGCTTGATTAGCTGTATTTTCAAGTGAAATTGGAAATCCAATATTTTGAAAAAGGAACATCATTTTTGGCTAACACTTTTAGAATATTCTATGGGCGATTAGAGCTATCTATAGGCAAATTTTGAGGTCGAAATTCCGTAGTTTCATTTTCCGGTAAATACTTAGGAAAGGGTCGAAAACTCAGTAGAAAATGGTCATAATTGTTTAAGGAAAGGTCGAAAACGCCTAACATTTCGTGGTTTATAAAGTAGACATTGGGTTACAATATGGTTAAATTGAAATGGAAAATACAGCTAATCAAGTGAATCGGACAGTGATTTTCCAACAAATCCCTGGAACATTCTAGAAAACTTTTCAAGTATTTTCATTCTCAGGTAGACTTGTACTCCTACTCATCCTCTCTCTAATGACGAAAACTCGAGTTCGATAGCTATTAGCACTGTCGAGTTATTCAATAAACAACTGAGTCCATTCTTTTTTGAAATGGATAATAGGTGATTTTCAGCTTTTACAATTATTTTATCATATAAAACCTTTGTACTTTCTTAATACTTTATATGCTTTTTATTCTCACAAGTGTAACAGCTTTCTCATCAATTGTTATTTTTCTCACAATGATAACATTGTATATGTAAGACCAGGTATCTTACATCTATCACACCACTGTTTTTCTTATCATTAGACGATGGGTGTTCTCTTGTTTTTTACCAGCTTGTTGTTTTTATGCTATGGTATATCTGCTATTGATGTTATGCGATATGCATCTGTTCAATATTCAATTCTTTATAGTGAATTTATTGATTCATCAAAAACATTTTATCCATCATATGGATATCCATTAGACTACGAATGGAAATCAACAACAGCTACAAATGGATGGACACAAGGTTTTTTTCCTGGTGTACTTTGGAATATAGTAGAATATAATGCTACTCGACAATTTTTACAACATGCAACAGATGTAACAATGCCAACAGCTCCATTTGCTAATAATACAGGTACACATGATGTTGGTTTTGTTATAATGTCTGGCTTTGGTAATGCATATCGTTTATTAAAATTTCCAGAATACTTAGATGTTATTGTAACTGCTGCTCATTCATTAGCAACTCGATATTCATCAATTGTTCGATGTATACGTTCTTGGAATAGTCCAACAGGATTTTTAGTTATTATTGATAATATGATGAATTTAGAATTATTATTTGAAGCTAGTAATCAAACAAAAAATCAAACATTATATGATATAGCATGGCAACATGCTAATCGAACAATGTACGAACATTTTCGATCGGATAATAGTACTTATCATGTTGTAAAATATAATGAAACTGATGGTAGTGTTATTCAAAAATATACTGCTCAAGGTAGAAAAGAAATTCTTCAAAATATATATATTTTTTTTTTCGTTCGAAATTTTATTTCTCTATAGGTTATGCTGATTGGTCAACATGGGCTCGAGGACAATCATGGGCTGTTCATGGATTTACAATTGCTTATCGTTATACAAAATATGAACCATTTCTTGATAAAGCTATTGGTGCTGCAAATTATGTTTTAACACATCTTCCAAGTAGTACAGATTTAATAACCTATTGGGATTATGATGCTCCTCATAACTCAACATTAGCATATCAACCACGAGATACATCAGCTGCAGCTATTTTTGCTAGTGCTCTTGTTGAATTATCTCAATATGCACCAACATCTGATTTGAAAAATCAATTTTTAACAAATGCTAAAGCAATTGTCGATCAATTATCAACACCAACATATATGATATATGGTAATAAAGATTATAAATTACCTGCTTTACTTACAAATGGAACTATGGGTCCTTATCCAAAAAGTCCATATGATGTATCTTTAGCATATGGTGATTATTATTTAACACAAGCTGTTGTACGTTTGGCGAAACTTTGATTAGCTTACAAATTAATGAAAATTTATCTTTCTTCAATCTAAATACATTTTCGTGATAACTAATTAAACAAAAACAAAAAAAAAATTTCGTTTCTATTTTCAGTAAATAAAAACAAAAGTTTCGTTAACAGGTAAAAAATACATAAATTTCAATCCGTTTTGTCTGATATTTTGACTATATTGTCTGATACGATCTCAACATGGATCTTTTCTGCATTGATGGTTGTAATCATGAAATTTTGAGAGAAAACTTGTTTAGAATAAGGCATTCATTGAAGAAGATTTCACGTCAAATACCGGAGATAAAAATTACTTTTTCGACGATTTCCATTTAATCTCAAGTGAGAATTATCCAAAGAATACTTCATAAATCAGATAAACAAAAATCGTTTCATATGGAATTTTTATTGCTAATGGAGAGAACATTGAGATGTTGAAGAAGAGATCTAACATCATGAGATTTATTTTCTATGTTGAGATATTTTCGTCTGAAGAAAACAAAATCTATGTTGACCTTCTACATGAAGGTCGATTAAGTTATTGCAGTCAGAATTCAACATACTCTATTGATGGTAAAACTATGAGAATAAAGGATTAGCGTTTAAATACTATTTATCTGATACCGAAACTTATTGTGATTACTGTATTCTGTCTATTTTCGGATACATTTTTTTCACGATCCTTTTACTCAACCCTTCAGAAATGCAAAATAGAAGTAGTTCATTTATTATAACAACACGTTATTGATATAAAGTCTGTGAGAAGGCATGGGTCAAATTTGTACTCTTATACTTCAACACTTCTTTTAGATTATATTTCACAAAAAAATAAAAATACATTTAAAACTCATGTTTTCAATATGTAAAATACGTGGTCATTTTAATATTTTTGATAGTTTTCTCAATGTCTATCTAGTTTTTAGTTTGAGCCCCCCCCCCCTCAAAAAAGGTTTTCCACTTAAGATGACCCTTTTGGACTGAAATTTTCAGGAATGAGTGATCTTGGAGAGATACGCTTCTGGTAAAAATTTCAGATCGATTGATCGCACTAGACCGGATTTCCAGCTGATTCACAGGTCATTTTTGGCCTTCAGGAGAATCGATATAACTTCGTCGTAATATGGGGTAGAGAGCTCGGGTTGGTGTCAAATTAAAGCCAATGCGAGTATGCAAATTTTGTCGCAACAGAATTTTGAAATTCAATCTCATTCATTTTTTATGAGCATTTTAGTGGGATGGTCTTAAAATTAGCATAAAAAATGGTGGTCCAACGACAGTAAATCCCATTTTTCTCAGTCCAGGAATCAACTATAAAAAATCAATTCGGACAAAAATTTACTCTCATTAAGACCTTTAAAACAAAAAAAATTATTGGTTATAGTTTGAGACAGGACGGAGTTATTTCAATTTTTCTGTCTGGAAACCGTATTTTGAGAAAAACGCTAAAGAAATTTTAGAACTGGATTTTTTCATTCAAATCCAGAAAAAATCATATTACAATGGTATATTATTAATTCATTCCAGTGGATCGTTTTAGACTACGTAAGAGATGAAGGTAACCTAACGCCATCTGACATGCTGGGTAATATAAAAGTGTTCTACTCAATGCTAATGCAAGTGACAACGCAGTTTTTTCAAAACTGAAACACCTGAAAATTTCTTCGAAAATATGGTAGTAGAGTCAAAGTTTTATATGATAAGTCTTTGAAAATCTGGTCATTTTCCAAAAAGCTATATATATTCTGAAAGAGGAAGCTTCGCCGCATCTTTCTGTGATAAAAACTCAACTTCGATATTCCCTTGAAAAATTCGATTTTCTAAGGGGGGGCCCCCTAAGGCATTCCTTAAAAAAAAAGGTCAATTTTCGTCTAAAGAAATAAAAATTGAGATAAATACATGGAATGATAGTCCGAGGTCTAATCCTTCATAAACGACATGATTTTGCTATTGGGCAATTTGTTTTTTTTTTCAAAAATTTTAGACAATTTTCCTCATTTTCTGCTTGAAAAAAAATGCTTTTTTTTTTGTTCGCGCTATCTAGGGCTCTCTGTGGGGATTCATTCTATATGTTTAATATGCTGTTTGTTTGAAAGGACATGTCAACATGCAGGATATGACAGAGCTTTTTTTCTAAAATTAAGCTTTATTACTATTATATAAAACAGTACTTTTATAATTCGAGCGTCTTTTTTTCGAAGCCTCGAACATTCCATCCTTCTTCCCCTTAAAAAGTATTCTATATATTCATATTTGATGATAATTAATCAGTGTTTAGTCACAAACTCTAGAATGAAGTCGTTTTCAATTAACATATTGTTTGATGGAAATAGTCTTAATTATCTATATTGCTGAAACGAATTCCATATTTTAATTTTTTAAAATATAGTCAGAGTATCTTTTCCATTTGCAAATAAACAAAATTTTATTAATCATAAATGTATTCCTTCCTCGATTTAATACTAAACTTACTACACTCTTTCTATGAGTTTAAATAAATATCCATGTATATATATATCTCACATTCAAATTCATTTCGAATGCATCAATATGTTAGTGTCTGTTCAATTTAATTTTGAGATTTTTATCTATTTCATTTGAAGATAAGATCCATTTTCTTTGTGATACAAAAAAAAGTCTAATTATATTTTTTCTGTTTGTCTTCACAGATTCTCTTATAATAGTATTAAAGCATCAGAACAAAAAAGTATATCGTTATCGACCCCGCCGCATGGACGAAAGCTTTCTTGTCAAATGTTCTCTAGAACGTTTTTGACTATAACGCTAGTCGAAAAGCATTTCAATTTCCTAAAGAAGTTGCACGACCAGTATTAATACAAACACAAATAATACTCGATTTTGTAATCATGTCTGACTTCGCTAATGCATATGATCTATTTCAATTGGAAGAATATTCTGATATCATTATAACAATTGTACATATATTAATAAGATGATTTTCACCTTTTCTACGATGTACATGTTATTCTGTGTATAAAATAGAAATATTCCTCGTGAGTTTAAAAGTATCTTTTTAGAGAGAGTGATGAGACATTATACAACATTAGATGATTACATGCTAATCGAATAAGCTTCTCATAACTTTACATTAGCACATCAATCAAGAGATATATTTACTGCAGCTATTTTTTTTTTACTAACGACCTTCTTAAATTATTTCAGTATGCATCAATAGCTGATTTGAAACATCTTTTTTATAAGTAATGTGATGATAAGTCAGTTGACAGTTCTATGTACTTTATAAATGATATCAACGATTGTAGATTAACTGTCTTTCTTGCTGATGGAAACAATAGACTCTCATGTGAAGACATCTTATAACGTTGTCTTGGTTTATGAGAATTATTATTAAATAAAATTTATTGTGCCTTTAGATCAACTTTGATTATTTAAAAATCACGTAGGTGAAGTTAGCACTAGACTCGAGTAATATGGACAGGAATTACTTGAATCTAGTGCTTTCTTGACCTGAAGAATGAGTGATCCATTTTTAACTTATGTGATAGATGTCGCTTATGTACAATGATTCAATTTGTATTTTGTGTATGGTCGACATGATTTATCCAATAAAAAGTTATAACTTTTTACTTATTTTCATTTTGATCTATTTGTTGTAGGTGTACCAGGTTATTTTGGTTGATTATTTCGTGCAATTTTCCATTGTTTTATTTTTTTTTGACTAAAAAAAAAACAATGGCAACAATTACAATAAACGATGGAGAAATTGCATTAGAAAATAATGATAAAATCGAAAGTTCATCACCACCACCAAAAGATGAAAGTAGTGTTATCGTTAGTGATACTCCATTTCATTTACTTGAAGGTCGTTGGACATTTTGGTATACACATCGACCAACAACATTTCGTAATAGTTCAATTAATTATGATTCATGTTTAAAAAAACTTGGTAAATTTATTTGTTATTTCTTAATTTATATATTTTATTTAATTTATATTTTCTAGGTACATTCGGTTCAATAGAAGAATTTTGGTGCTATTATGATCATATGAAATTTCCATCAGAACTTCCATTATATAGGTACTTTTTGTTTTTTTTTAGAAAAAAGAAAAATATCTTTATTAAAACAATATATTCTTTTTGATTTTTAGTGACATACATTTATTTAAAGAAAATTTAAAACCAATGTGGGAAGAAGAAGGAAATCGTCTTGGTGGTAAATGGATTTTACGTTTAAAAAAAGGTTTATCAACTCGTCTATGGGAATTACTTGTTTTGGCTGTTATTGGTGAACAATTTAATGTTGGAAAAGAAATATGTGGGATTGTTTGTTCTATTCGTCCACAAGAAGATCTTATTAGTATATGGACAAAAACTGCAAATAATCAAATAATTACACAACGAATTAAAGAAACAATGAAAAAAGTACTTAATTTACCACAAGAATGTAAGAAACGAAGCGAGAAAACATTTATATTGTAATGAATTTGAATTTGTTAGTGGAAGAGTTTAAATCATTTTTCTGATTAAAAACTATCTTTAGACTAAGAGTAACAGTCAATGATATTTTGATTATTTATAAGATCATGTCAATATTGTCTGATGTGTATAGGACGTACTGGTAGCTGAATAGAAATAATCGAAAAACAAAAAAGAACATCTCATATCTTCGAAGCAACTATCCTATTTCAATTAGAAGATTTTATTGAGAGTACTAAGAGCATAGCCCGGATGTGTAAAAAAAAAACGTTTAAAAACCATGAAAAATATTAGAATTATCAAGCTCTAATAACCACTTTCGACAGCAAACAATTCTTACCAAATGTGATAAGTTATATTTGATGATGGTTTAGATTTTTGAAAAGAATCGAGATAAAAGTAGAATTTTTATCAGCCGAGGAAATGTTTCTCTTTAGGAAATAGCATCAGTTGTATAAGCGTAAACAATTTTTAAAGGATTCCCAAACTTAATGCTGGAAAAGTTTTGATTGATTGTGCTTTTTTGAAAAGCATACCTTTTATGAATAGTCACAGTTTAAAGGATAAAATCGAGGTTTTCATACCATTTTACACGGTATTCCTAAGTTGAAAACATTTTTTTTTGCAACATAAATATCCTGAAGATAACAGTAACTCTATTAAGAAAAAATCTACATTTATTTTCTAATATTGATTAGCTTAAAACATTCTATATCCTTCCTTTTTACAATAATATTAATTGAATCGTATGGTATACGTAGACAAAATTCACAACAATTAAACTAAACATCTTTTGTTATTTTAAATAGACGGTACATTGAATGAAGACTTTTTTAACACTTCAATCAAAGTTTGTAGGATTAAATCATTTCTATTTATCGAAAATTGTAAATATTTTTGTTTATTATTTCCACTCTTAGAAGAATTTCGAAAAAAGTAAGAATTTTGTTGTCTATAGAAATTTTTTTGTTTTATTTTAGGTCCATTGGAATATAAAACACATAATGATTCCTTACGTGACAATTGTAGTTATCGCAATACAGATCGTGTTCGGTGAATTGAAAGCTAACATATTCTTTATACTTGGATTCTTTGATTTTTCGTTTTTTTTTTTTTGCCTTTGATGCAGATACTATATTACATGTTTGTATTCTTATCTCACTGTATTTGTTTGGTTGTTTTGTTTTGTTTTGTTTTGTTTTCTTTTAAACAGATCATAGAGATTTATTCTTTGCTGTTGTCATGTATTTGTTGATTTGATAAAAAAAAAGAAGAACAAGAAACTTTTTTTCGTTTATTTAAGATAATTAATTCATATTCTATATGATGAAATTCTGAATGAATATCGATAGAATGTTTGTTATTTAGTGAGTTGCATGGCTTGAAAGATATTTTTTTTTTGCTTTTGTATAATTGAGAAAAAACTACGAAATGTTAATTATTGATTGCTTTCAAATCTATACTCGTTTGAAATTTATGATATTACAATAGTTTTTAAGAGAATAAGGTACAAAAATAAAAACAAATAGAGATTTGAATAGATATAAAGTCGATTCAATGGAACTCAAAATTGATCATACACCTAACAGATGAGCTTGTTGACATAATATTTTAAGAAACATTTGAAGTATTGAAGTACGGTTGTTTTTGGTAAAATGTAGCTGAAATTTCATGCTTCATCTACATTAAATATCATCTCTGTCTGATATAGACTTGTTGTGCTAATGAGAGAACTACCCCAACTGTAACCTGCTGTTTGAGTTCATATTAAACCCATAAGAAAGTTGTATTAAGACTAGAACAAGCCTAATAGAACTTGTCCGTATAGGCCTTTAGAACCAAGTTACAGCCGATGTACTGAATTTTCAGGTATTTACCGAAAAATCAAATAACAAAAAAATCGTTTTCTACAGACACATCAGAAAGTCAAGTTTACTTGAAAACTCAATATCTCTATAACAGAATATTGTATTCAGCTGAAACCTTCAGGATATTCCAATAGTCATTTGACTTCTCTATGGGTAAAATTTCAGATCAAAATGTTGTTATTTATTTTTTCGATAAATACCGAAATATGAATCGAAAGTTCAACACAGCAACCATTAGGAAACCGGAGATCCACGTTGGATTCAAACTCGAGGTTTTTTCCTTCAATACCTGGCACTCTTCGTGTACATGAACAAGTGAAGGATCAAGGTTTCAGCTATTTATTCTCTACTTTTAGAAAAAACTTCAACGTACAGTTATATCTTGTTGCTGTATTTTTCATCTGGAAAGCAGAGAGTCCACAAAAATATGTAACCGAGTCCAATAGAAAATAAAACGTTGGATCCGGACCTGGCCGCGTTCGAGTCTGGAAGGACTCGCAGCTCCCTAGCGATCATAAGTCGGCTCCAAAGGACTGTGAGGATGACCTTTTTAGGTTTTTGTTATTGTTACTTTTGAGATATTCAGAAAATAGGTTAAAGATGATAAATTGATTATTTTAAATCTCATGTAAAAAAATCGAGGAAGCAAAAAATATTAAAGGTTTATTTGTTATCTTCGTCAAAAATTCTATTAGTTCCGTTGATGACACTGAAATCAAATAGAACAAATGATTGTTCATATTTATAAGCCCATAAATAATTAAACTTGTGTCTTTTTTTTTCTCTAATTAATAAACGAATCTTTGTTCAGAAATATATAATTTTCCTAGATGATTCTCTATCATTGCAATGACAAATATATGAAACTTTATCTTTGAAATAAAATAATCTATGAAAAATTTCTTAGTGAAATTTATATAATATAAATCAATTTTTTTTATTATTATAGATGACTAAATCTTTTGAGTCTCCTAAATTAATTTGGTGGATTATTATTCCTCCATGTATCATCTATTTATTTCTTATGGTTCATTGGCCATATCTAATACCATTTAAATCTTTGGGTTTATTTGGTGATTTATCATATTATTTAATAGCAAATTATCGTCTTTTACTTCTTCTTATTCTATGGTCTACTTTTATTGCACATTTTTATGAAGCATTAATTGCACGTCGAATTTGTCGACAACTTAATATTAATCAAGAATTAACATATTTATGGATGATACAAACATTTATTATAGGTTTTTTATTTTATCTTTGTTTTATTGATAATTTAATTTACATATATATTTTTTATTTATTTATAGGATTTCCTTCATTGACTATACTTAAACGATATACACGTCGAGCTTTATGGTAGAGTTAATATAAGATTTGTTATTCAATCAATGACTTATTCTTTTTATAAATAATAAAATTATTAAAAATTAATTTTGTGTTCAGAAAGTGTACGATAATGGAAAAAAGTTTAACAACAATATATTTTTGATTTTTATTTTCATATAATGTTAAACATCTAGCTCAAATCGGAATAGTAATTTTAATAATCAATGAAGTTTTCTATCTAATGCATTTTATAGTAAGATTTCTAAAAAATTGGACACGATAGTTTACAGATCCCAGAAGCTATAAGTTTTTAAGAAAAGGGCGTAGAAAATACGGCAACATCGCACTTTATGCTCTTTAAAATGATATTGTTTACAAAAAGAAAAGTTTCAACAAAGTCTTCTAAGTAGAATTCAGCGATTTCAACACTTAACTAGAACTGCAGTGCCCAAAATACCACGTAGAACTGTTAAATCATCAGATATATACAAAAAATGTTTAAATCTATATTGAGAAATTTCCACTATTGATTTGTTAAGATTAAAGACGCCACATATTTTAGCATTTATATAAAAAAAAAAGTACATTGTTGTTAAAACTTTTTTCTACTACTTTATACATAATATAACTTTGATTTAATTTATTAAAAAAAAAAAGAAAAAGAAATTAATCGTAAGACGTTTGATCTGTATCAGGAATTAATTTGATTAAAATAATTTCAGAAAATTTATTTTAATTATAATTCTATATTTAAATAAAAGCAGTGTACGTAGTTTTTTAAAATTTTCAAATTACATTTATAATGTTACGTTCTTTAAATTTACTTTCACGACGTTGTATTTTTTTATACAATAACAGGTATGAAAAAAAAAATTTATCTATTTACTTTATATATATATTTTTTTCTTGTGATTTTTAAATTTAACATGTCTGCATTATCGGATAATCAACAACAATGTAAACCATCAACAGTTAATTTATCTGATGCTGAATGGAAAAAAAAATTAACTAGTAAACAATATCGTATATTACGACAAAAAGATACAGAATATCCTGGTACAGGTGAATATAATAAACATTTTGAAATAGGAATATATAAATGTGCTGGTTGTGGACAAGAATTATATGAGTAAGATTTTATATAATTTGTTTTAAAAGAATAAAATTATTTGTTAATAGTTCTTCAACAAAATTTGATTCACATTGTGGTTGGCCAGCATTTAGTAGTTCGATTGATACATCAGTTAGACGTCAAATGGATGTAGATGGTTATCGAGAAGAAATTTTATGTGCTAATTGTGATGGTCATTTAGGTTTGTTTAAAAGTTCTATTTTATTATTTTTATAGAAGAAAAATATCATATATTTTATTAGTTCAAAATAGAAAGAAATTATTAATTGAAAAATTTATTTTGTATAAATGAAAATATTTTGACAATTAGTTGTTGTATTTGATACGGTGTTACTATTAACGGGTGGTCCATAAAGAATTGTCCTCATAGTATTTTTAATATTTCTCCTCTATTATCCCTGTGATTCAAATAGCTTTTTTTATCAAAAGATAGCGCTTGAAATTCTCTACAAAATCATATATGACTAGACCTTAAACCTGCTTTAGATATATCTGAAAAATGAAGACACACAAAAAGCGGTAAAAAGTAACGGATTGTACATTAATGAATGGCCACGCTTTGCATCCTATGTTTTCATTACTTACTTCGCCCTATTAGATAAATAAAGTATACCAAAAGATGCAGCTTGAACAGCTCTACAATTTACACAAGATCTACTATTTTATAGTCGCACTTTTTGTTTTCAAAATGGACAAAATTTTGGGCAATCGAATTTCGACCGTGCGAAAATGTGATATTTTTTTTAGTACAAGATGAATTCCTTTTTTCTTATTTTCTCTTTTTTATAGAGTAGAGTTTTCCACGCTGCATCTTGTGGTGTTTTTTTTGTTTAAATAAAACATATCAGGTAATAAGAAGATAAAATAAGAAAAAACGAATTCATCTTGTACTAAAAAAAAGATTATTTTCGCACGGTCCAAATTTGATCGCTCAAAATCTTGTCCATTTTGAAGACAAAAAGTGCAACTATAAAATAGGCGGTCTTATATAAATTGTAGATGTTTTCACGCTGCATCTCTTGGTTTATTTTGTTTTTTAATAGGACGAAGTGATGAAAACATTAGATACAAAGCGCGATCCTTCATTATGTACAATCCGTTATTTTTTACAGCTTTTTGTGTGTCTTCATTTTTCATCTTTTCTCAGATATATCTGAAATAGTTTTAAGGTCTAGTCATATGTGGTTTTGTAGAGAATTTCAAGGGCTATCTTTTGATAAAAAAAGATGTTTGAATCACAGGGATAATAGAGAAGAAATGTTAAAAACACTAAGAAGGCAATTCTTTATGGGCCACCCGTTATTTATTTCGAATCGATTTTATATGAAGACTAGAAATCAGAGATGTGCATTGCGTTACTAAAAATCTATCGCCATCCCAATGGGATTGAAAAAGAAAATATTTTGAATTCTACTGATGTGACTGTTGCTTGAGATGTTTTTTGAAAAGAAATACATAGTATGAATCAGCATTAAATTCTCAGTAAGATGAGATACTCTTTTGCAAAAAAATGGCTTTCATTTTTTTACCTGCCCTGTGGAGGGCCTCAGAACCATCGAAAAAAATTTTTTTTTCAAAATTCATCGAATCAAGTATCACGACATGTGGAATTTAATACTGATTCCGAATTTCGGATCTATACTCAAAAAAACTGAATTTTGATAGAGAAAAATTCAAATTATTATACGAAGCTATGGGAAGCCTATTTTCATTTATTGTTCTTAGGCGACCGAGTAATACCATTAGAGAGTCTAAAACATATACAATCATGTGCGGCATTTCTTTCTGAATCGGAAACATATTAGAAAACTCTTTTAAAACTAAGTTCTCGATAGTTGTGAAATCAAATACTCAAAAAACCAGGTCATAATGAGCACGAATTTATGATAAGTTATGGACCACAATAGGTATTTTGCCTACGAAATAATATAATCTTTGTTCATTTAATTTATTTAGGTGTACTCGATAGTGATTTTACCTACATCACTGTATGTGTTTAGACTTTCTAATGGGATTACTCGGTCATCTAAGGATAATAAATGAAAATAGGCTTCTCCCAGCATCGTGTATGTAATTTGAATTTTTCTCTATCAACATTCAATTTCTTTTTGAATATGGATCCGAAATTCGGAATCAGTATCAAATTCTGCATCTAATGATACTTGATTCGATGAAGTTTTAAAAAAAAAATTTTTAACGATTCTGAGGTTCCTCATAGGACAGGTGAAAAAAGTATCTCATCTTGCTCAGAATTTCATGCTGATTCAGAATATGTGCTTCTTTTTAAAAAAATACATTTCGGACAACAAAAATGCGGTTATAGCCACTTGTCTTTGGTAGCATGATGACTATGTTATGACATACTTCTACTCTTGCGGTTAGTAAGTCGTTAGTTAGTGTGTACGGAGAATTCGAATAATTGAACGCAAGAATTCTGCATTCTGCTGGTTAATAAGATAATCTTCCTAAAATGTATTTATGATCAATCGATTATTTATGATTTCGAGATATAATTTTAATTTTAAATAATAAGATTTTTTTTCTCTATTTTAGGTCATGTCTTTAGAGGTGAAGGACTACGCGATGTTAATGGTAAAATAATTCAAGAACGTCATTGTGTTAATTCTGTTTCACTTAAATTTGATAAGAAACAATAATATTTCTATGTATATTTAAACATGCAACTCATTTTCCTTTTTTCAAATGATATTCGAAGAAATTTTTATAAAACTAAAAAAAAAAAAAAGAAACTTAGATTAACAAAATATTTATTTGAAATTGTTGGTAAATATAGTCAAATCATTTAACAAGTTGATTGTAAACAGTACATCACAAATAGTCATTTAGACTAAAAGAAAATTCAATCAAAACTAAAATTGAATGAATGAATAATAAACATCATTTGAATAAATAAAGTGAAGCTCTGGAATTATAAAAAGATTATTTTTATCTAGAAACAGGAATAGAATGAAATAAATTATAAACCATCATAAATAATATATGGTCTTGATCATACAAAGAATGTCTGCATGCAGTACACGTTTATCATTCAGTTAAATTGCTAACATATTATTTATTCGTTCATACGTGACATTCAAGAAAAAGTAATAAAAAGAACATTTATTCCTTCTTACGTCTGTCAGAATCTCTATGAGAAGTCTCTTTTCACTAATTACAAAATGGTAGCAGATGAAAATTGTAAAAGTTTATTCGATTTCTATGCTCTATGAACTTTCAAAGAAGAATAATACATATTGTCATTGTTTACAGGAAACAAGACTTTATATACAAGTATCAATTCATATCTTTCAATAATTTATTATTCTACATAAGTAGTTTCACATTGACGGCAAACTTTGTCCTAAATTCAACCATTAATAATCATCTTCAAGTGATAATTCACTTATTCATATTCAAATGTATGCACAAATGAAAATAATGTTCGAAAGTATTTTTATAAATAAGAAAATTGACATAATAATTTTTTGAACATCAAATTTTGAAAGACGATATTTATTATTTTACTATAGAAAATATATAACCTAAAAAATTCGTCATTGTTTTTAGTTGAAACATAAATCAACAAAACTTAACAACATGATATATTCATACTTTAAATATCATCTATAATTCAGGTTAAATCCAAAGATAAATAAACATAAACTTAAAGATTCTTTTTTGTTTTGATGCAGCTTGCTATGACAAATTCGATGTCAATGAATAAGATCAATTTTGTTTTATTTCGAAATCTTTTACATAATCCTGTTGATTTATGCCTAAATCTAAATTTTATATATATCGGCAAAATAGAAACAGCTAGGGCAAGTTATTATAACCTCTTGCAGTGCTGACGTGTCGTATGGTAATTGTTTCCAGTCTATTGAATATAATATATGAAATGAAAGTTTTTATATTTATATGATTTCTTTCACAAATGCTTTATTCTTGAGGTTCTTTTACAATCAATAATACCTGGATTCTTTTTTGAGAACATATCAATACAACTATAAATACATTGAAATTTAAATTGATAAATTATTAAATCTAATAATTTATCATTCTTCTTTATACTATGAACCACTTCTTTGAAGCATAGGTAGATTATTGTACCAACGTACTTTCAAATAACTATCATATTCCAGATGATATCCTATTACATAATACGAAAAACTACATAATAATGTTATCTTATTCTTTTATTTAAAAATATCAAAAATGTTTAACAATAAAATTTAATGTCATAGGATAAGTGCACATCGGTTTATCTTTTTGATAGACACGTTCTGAAACGAATATAGAAAATCGTTGTTATTTCAACATATTCTATGCTAACAAGATAAGCAATAATAATTGCTTTACTTCGTTTTTTTTTTGCTTTGTAACATTACTGTCAATAAGACATAGAATTCAGCATTCATATTATCATATTTTAATTATATGCGACTAGTTAGTAGAGAGTAAATTATTTTACCAAGAAAAAATTGAATATCATCGTCATGTTTTGACGAAATGGGCTTATCATTTCATTACTGATAAAGACATGTTAACAGTTCATATTCATAAGAAAAATCTTTGATCTAAATACAATTCAGAAACTCTGAAAAGGAAAATGATGTATTTCAGACGCAGCTACAGTAGTCGCAAACAGTCTTGTTTTCAAGTAAAAAGTATCTAAATTTTAATCCTTTAGTTTCACTCAAATGGTTTTAGTTTGTCTGATTTATGAAGTATTCTTTAGTTAATTTTCATATGAGAGTGGATGAGAAAAGTCAAAAATTGACCGGTATCTTCGACTAATTTTACTCATTTATCTTGAAATTTTCTCCAGTGAGTATTCTGTTATAATAAAATTTTCCGTCAAAATTTCACGATCGCAATCATTGATGCAGAAGAAATCATGTTGAGACCGTCACAAATAATGGAAGCTTCCCCGCACCTCAAGATTACAGCGGATCGAAGTACCCTATCTGTGATACAATACAAACATGTGAATCTTTATTTGTTAATAAGAAAATGGAAGTTGACGCATTTATATAGTGATGTTTTTGTCAATAAATCCTTTACATTAAAATTCTTAAATACAGGAAGAAATGATAATGAAACAGATATTATAAAAAATTTTAGTTTCAGTCACACAAAAGTATTTATTAATCATAGTCAAAAAAAATAAATAATCTAGCATAGATAAATGAATAATTATTTTCAAGTTTGAATTGAATCTAATTCAAAACATTAGAATACATCAAAATTATCATTTCATTAAAAGTTTTAATTCAAGTTATTAAACTTATTTATTCATTTTAATTTAATTTTATTGTTCAATAAAATAAAAATCTTTATATTTATCAATTATTGCAAAATGTACTAAGAACATAAATAAACTTTGATAATTTCTTCTTTTTTTTTTTAAATCGAATTACATACAACACGTGCTTTATGCCTATTACGTGTGTATATTTTAAACGAAAAGTGGCAAAAAAATGTGTATTATTGGTATTGACGCTTTTAGCGTTCTTTTCTTTTCTTCTTCTTCTACCGTGCGCTTTTCGTTCTGTCTGTCATCATACCTTTATTTTAAATAGGTTATCGTACGCATGTACAGTAAATAAATAAAGGAGAATAGAAATTCAGTGAAGGCATACTTATTTGCTGTACGTTTTGATATTGAAAGAAAAAGTAAGAGGAAATAATAATGTATCCCAATCTTGGATCAGGAAACACACAACCATCAGCCCCACCAATTTCTTCTTCAACATCTGCATCACTACCTAATCCTACTACAAATACAAGACTAGTAGAATATTCTAGTATGGTATCTCAACCATCTTCTCAAAATACACCTTATGCGGGAAGACAATTATCTCAAATGTCACAATATCCAAGTGCTCCTCCAGCATCATCATCATCTTATACAAGTCCTTATCCAGTAAATGCCCAGTCAACAAATACAAGTAATTATTCATCAAACATGGGGCAACAACCATTAACATTTCAAGGTCAGCTTCAATCATTATTTAAAAATCAAATTAATTTCATCATAAATCAATCATGACAATGTGTATTTTAGGAGGTAATAGTTTTCAAAGTCCATATCCACAAACATATCCTGGTAATCAACAACAACCGCCACCACCACCAACACCACTAAGTTAGTCGAATTTTGATCAAATTTTCACCGTTAAGAACACTAACAATGGGAAGTTTTGTGTTGTTAGTAAAGAACATTAGATATATTCGAGTCAAATTAAAGCTCTTACTGTCAAACTAACAAGTTTACAATATGAGCTGCATGTGATGTGTACCGTGCGAGATGATGGATTTTTTAGGTATTTACAATATATGTGAGACACTCACAAATCAAAATTTTAATACTATTTATTTTTCTTTTTACGTGATGGTTGAATAAAACTTGCCGAGTTGCATAAGAAAAAGTGTATTGCAAACTTAAAAACAAATTTCAAAATATTCCGTAAAATTCAAAAATTTTTAGTCTATTTCACTTGTATTTGAATGTAATGGTATTTTGAACTTAATTGTTTTTTTTTCTTACATAACTCGACGAGCTATATCCAACTATTACGTAAAAAGAAAAATAAATAGTATTAAAATTTTGACTCGTGAGTATCTTACACATACTGTAGCCATCTGGACAATGAAAATTTTAAGAATTTCTCATCCACCACCGATATTTGTATGCAAACGTCGAATTTTTTTTTAGAATATATTTTTATTTATATTTGAATCGTGAAATTTCTTCTTCATCTTTTCAGTTGTTTATATGTACGAAAAATTAATACTCTGTATCCGGAATAATAGAAGTGCAGAGAAGTTTTATTAATATTGGCGGTGTAAGTTTGATTTGTATCTGAATCTATCACCAGATAGAACGAGTTTTCATAATTTCAATGAAAACCTTTTTACTCTAATAAAATCACTGAATATACTAAAACGATAATTTATTTCTTGTCGCTTGCATTACTTGCACAAAAGAACAAATGAAGTGTTTATTACAAAATTTGCTTCGATCAGTGGAAATTTCAATAAAAAGATAAGACTTTATCGCCAATCAAAAAAGAGTTAGCATGTAAACTGATACATGAAGCACAGGAAATAGGATAAATCTCTTATTATCAAGCCACCGAGTGATAGGAATTCAGCAAATCAAACCAACAAATTATTATACTCCTTCTTCGTTTTCTTCAAGGCGCTGTAGAACAAAAGCTGTAGAATTGAAACAACAGCTCGGACATAGATAAAAATTAATATTTTGCAGAGAGTCTTTCAGACTCTATCATTAAAAATTAAAGTGAACAAGTTTTTTTTCCATCTTGATATATATATCAATTAAGTATGCCCATCCTTAGAATCACTGGATCTCTTGATTTTGAGCAAAATTGTTTAATAATTCATTACTCATCTTCATGTCGCCTATATGTAATGTCTTGATTAAACTAATGTGTGAAACACAGTTATTTCATTTAGCTGTTTCGAAATTATTATTAACCATATATTGAAATAAACAGGCGTTTTTTATCGTCTAAATCATTATTCAGTTTCGAAGTTTCCAGCCACCGCTGAAGAACCTACAGATTCGAATCAGCTGGCGACGAAGATTTTAAAAAATTAAAAAATTTTTATCATCACCGCCAATCAACCAGTCGCCTTACACCTCAAGTCTCACGTTCTTTTCTAACCAGTACAAAATCTTCCATTGTAAGAGAATAAATGAATATTATGTGTTCTAGCAAATACTGCAAGTTATCAAAATCCATACCCACAATCAAATCCATATCAGCCATCAACTCCATATCAACAATCTAATCCTTTCCAATCGTTAAATCCTTATCAACCGCCAAATTCTTACCAACCGCCAAATCCTTATCAACAATCAAATTCATATCAACCTCAACAAGGTAAACAGTCATTTAGTTTCTTTGAAATAATCTAATTCGAATAATTGTTAGGTGGTTATCCACAACAACCATCATTTCAAAATTCTTATGCACCATCATATCCTCAACAATATCAAGGTAATATGACACTGTTTTAAAAATAGTGAAAGGTTTTGTAAATCATATCTTTAATATTGAATAGGTGGATATCCTCAAAATGATCCACAAGGACCATATCAACAATTTGGTTTGTAGTTTGTAATTATTTGATTTAATACTTTTTTTTTCTTTTCATCTCATAGCTGGTGGTTACAATACAAATATTCATAATGATCGTCTTCGAACAATAGCTAGAAACTATGAAATAAATGATGCATTAGTACAACGTTTAAATATACTTCAACAATTTGAAATTGTTATACTTTG
>CAJNOL010003156.1:0-23339 GCA_905250125.1 Rotaria sordida | reverse complement strand
TCAGACATATCTTCTATCTTGGAAAGATAATTTTTACTTGGAAAAAACCCGACAAAACAAAACACTTCACCTTTTATTGAGAGTACACTTTCGAAAAAAAAACTAAAATTCTTTTATTCTGACAAATATACTGTTGCATCTTTTTTTTAGTCTTTTCTTGTGACTTAAAATACAAAAAGCTGCTTATCAAATATTCCAATATGTGCCATACATACACGAGTTTCTTAGTAGGAGTGTGCGAATGTGACTGTCGATGAGTGGATGGATGCGAGTAGTTCTTCTGTTCACTCACAACCACTCATATCTACAGACCACATTCCCCATTCAGCTTCGGTAGATACGCTCAAATGACTTCGAAAGTATTTTCGTTGACACTAACCAAATAGAAAACTTAGTTAGAACGAAATCTTCCTTTAACACATCAATTTTTTAGATCTAATTGACTATTTGTTCAAATAAAGTTAACACATGCCGCCAAGAATAGTGTGACCTATGGCTAATCCGAAATGATCATAAATAGCTATCTGTAAATTTGCCTCTAGCATCTGTAAAAATATCCTTCTGTGTTCTATTGACCTCTTGTTCATCCTAATGCTCTCACTCACAGACCAACTAAAACGTTGGCTGTCACTAGCATACACAGACCGAGATGTTTAAATTTTAACATATTTACAGTTGTCCTTGTGCCCACACTACGAAATTTCATCAACCTTTAGTTCTCTTTTTCGTCATGGTTTGATAGAACACAAATATTTACATAAGAAGAAGCAATATCACACACATTCAAAAGCGATTTGACAGCAATAAAATTTTTTTGTATATTATCCTTATAATTAAAAAATAAATGTTGTCTTAGACTTGGTATAATTCACTTTTTAATATGCGTGATATTGTTTTTTCTTATGTAAATGGTCCTGCTCCATCCAACCATGACGAAAAAAGATAACTAGGCGTTGATAAAATTTCACAGTGTAGGCACATAACAAACTGTAAACTGTTTAAAATTCGAATATCTCGGTGTGTGTACGCTATTGGCAGCTCATATTTTTAATTAATTGATTTGACAGCGAGAGCATTCATTTGATCCGACTATGATCAATCTCCTTAGTTTACAGTACACGATCTTTTACTCTAAGCTATATAATAGTTGTATTATCTTTCTCTACTATGAAATACTTTTGGAAGCAAAGTATAAGTTGATAAAAGAAAAAGAAGTGAAGCCTTTTGTGCAAATATGTCAACATGATAGTTCTTGGTTTCTAAACAGTTATTCTTTCTGGTTAGTTTTGGATTTCAGAAAGAAAATTCTGATCTTTTTTCTGATTTTTAAGTCTTTCATCTAGCAACTCTGGTGAAAATACCAGAAGCGATTCTTTTCTTCTTCTTTTCTTCATTCTTCATAGAAAGAACAAGCAAAAGTGTATGTATGATTCAGACGGAAGAAAACAAGTAGAGTTACTATCTCATTCAAAAATAAATAAATAATTTTGAAAAAGTAAAATTACAATGGGCAAATATCCAAATGAAATGGGTGATTGTCCATTTTGCCCCTTCCTTGCCTACGCCGCTGTGATATTGTACACTTATTATCCATAATTCCGATTAGTTGACATATGTTGCCAAACTTATGAGTTCTATTCAGTAAAGTTTGAATTCCTTATTCTTATGCTGCATTTCTCAATATTTGATATTCTTATGTTTTACAAAGTTATCGCAAAACATTTAAATACTGTAATATTTTTTTCATAGATCTATAAGAATCAGCAACACTTTAATTAAAGAAAGTCACATTATATATGCTAAGTTATCATCTGGATAGTATTTACAGCTTGCCTATTAAACATTGTATGCTCAACCCGATAGAATTGGTGTGGGCAGGTCTGAAGCAGTATGTATGAGATTACAATGTTAATTTTCGTCTTAGCAGTGTTCGACACTTAGCACAGGAATGGATGTTGAACTTGAAAACAGCTACAGTTACGACTTACCTCAACCACGCTTACAATATCGAGGGAACGTTCAAAAAATCCGATGTTTTCACAGAACAACTCACAGGAGACTTAGTAGATGATGATGATGATGATGATGAACTGGATTCCGATGTTGAAGAAACGACTGATTAATTTAAGAAAACCTATTTTTTGTTGTTTCGTGCTGCCAACTGTTAATTTGATAATAACTATGTCCTAATCCAATATAATAAAGAGATATTCAACTTGTAGGAGTATGTTATATCATTATAGTTTGTGCCGAGGATATTCAATCTGTGATATAAAATAATCAGCACTGGTTTTACATGACAAAGAATGACTTTGTTACAATACAAACAGTTTTGTTTGATTCAGAATGATCAAAAACCCATAGATATCGCATTATGAAAACTTAAAAAGCTGGCGAAAAAATGGTGTTCTGAGCGTTTTTAACTACCAATGCGAGATGTATAATTTTTGAACAAAACAAAATAAAAATTTCAGGTTTGTGTAGAATTGTAGATCTTCAGCAGGCGAATCTAATACACACCTTACAACTGAAATTCCATACAACTTTTATAGCACCTTAGGTACTGCTTTGAATTTTACTAACCACTCATCCGAATCATAAGATGACATTTTGAATCATCCATAGAAAGATGCAGAATGCCCGCCTCTATCAAATGGTGAAAATCGCAGACTGATAGCTATTTCCATTAAAAAGGTATTCAAAAAACAACCATCCTTCCTCTGTTTTGAAACGGACAATAATTTTACGTTATAGAAAAGAAAAAGTTCTGATCTTGAGTTTATATTGGAACTTTAATCCGATCAAATGTCAATTGGATCGAACGTCGATTCGATGGAAGTTCGGACGTATTATGCTTAGTCCATCAGTACATGACTCAAATACATCGCTTCTATCTAGTCTCTGAAGTTATTTCTCTACATATTTCACTTCTAATTAAGTCATCTCTCTTTCAGCCATATATACACATCCAGTATCATTTCCAGGTTACTAACCGAAAAATTAATTTCTCATAGCACACATTCACATCTAGGGACAGATATCAATACCAGTAAATAAAAACAAGAGACAAGGTAACTAATTATGCAAGGAGAAGATAGAAAAACATGTATTTCACGCATATTCATCGGTAAATGGAAAAAAATAAATAAAGCGAAAAAATATAAAAGAGAAGGCGCAGCAAGGTTGCAGTTATCATTCTTTCTCCATTCTTCTTTTCTAGGTGTCCAAAAGAGCCACTGTCTTTGACAATTCCAAGAACTGACGATACCAGGAAAGGAAACATAAACAGTCTCTGTCTGTTTAAAGAAATTTTTTAAATGGATCATAAATCTATATCTTCCTTAGCTGAAACGTCTCCTACTACAACTGCGCCAGGTCTTTCATCTTTTCCGAACACTCGTGAGCTAACAATAACTCGAATTGTTTCTCATCTTCGTCACCAGCGCCAAACATACTTCAGCCGTTATCAATTACTTTGGTTGAAGAAGAAGGATGCTGATGACACGACAAATGACTTTCTTGAGAGTGTCAAGAAATTGATAAACGATGTACAAGTATTTTACGATTGTGACGAATGTGTCGATTGGTTGACCGATCCTACAGACCGAAAAATTATTTTAATCGTCTCTAAAAGTTATGCTGAGCTCGTCGCACCTGTGGTACACGATTTTTCACAGCTAAAAGCAGTCTACATTTACGATGGAGATGTTGAATCGTCAGTTAGTAGAGAATGGATAAAAAACTTCAATAAAGTAAGTATGTAGTCAATACACATTTACTGCTTAAAGATATTAGCAGCATCAATAACGATCTGTGGACTTGAAGTTTTACTTTTCCGATTCAGAATCACGCAGATCTGCATCTAGTGTAGTGATATCATACTGAAACAAATTGAAATTGTTGAGAATGAAGCAAGCATAGCGAGAGTCGTACAGAAAGTGTAATAAAAAACGAATAGTCCTACGTACTTCAGTTAGATTCGCAGATGTAACATTTTTTTGTTTTTATTTCCAATAACTGACGACCTTTATGGTCCTATCGTTACAAAGTTCTTTGAAAAAAAGTAGAAAAATGAGGAAAAAGACAAAAAGTAAAAAAAATTCAACAAACTTTCTATTCCTGAAAGTCTCATAATAATCAGTGTGAAGGCGTCCCAATTTGTTCGATAGACTACGTCTGTTTTTTCCACTTTTGACCGCCCAATCCATCATTGTTCAGCATTAGATCAATTGTGTGAAATAAAGCTGATTTACGAGAAGTTGATAATAGGACTGCTGTTGAATCATTATAGTCGAACGACAAGTTTGTCCACCCCATGTAAAAATTTATAAAAAGTTAACAATTTAACGAAAAAAGATGTTACCTTTTTGGCCGTAAAAACGCGTTAAAATTGTGTATTTTAATGAAATTTCACGACTTATTTTACGTTAATCTCATTTCAATGAAGTGACATTAGTCTCTGAAAAAAGGTTTTTCGGAAGAATTCAACGATGACTAGAACCGAACTTCATCCGAGCGACCTTAAAATGATTCCATTTGATGCAGCTCGAAACACTAGATGGAACAGATACATTTTCGACAATAAAAGGCTTTTGAAAATGATTGAAGTATGGATTCCTATAGAGTTTGGCATGCCCTATCAAATGACACGATAAAAGAGAGGTGAAAAAAATGACTTGATTTTCGAATTACTTGCATCTCATGTTTCCACAAAAGTACTCACCGGTTATCTAGGAGAATTATGCTTATATCAAATACTCAGTATATTGAACTTTGTCTGCTTGTGTGCCCACAATAAGACACGTAAAACAACAACATTAATTTTCCGTCCCTCCTTACAGGTTAAAGATGTTGTTATTACAAGTACTGACGAACTTGTTGAACAGCTGGAAGAAGATCTAAGTTTATATGAACAAACGGATGAAAATTCTATAAGTATTAACATTTATAACGACGAGCCAACTAAAGATGAAAGTATAGAAGAACAGAGAAACAAAAGAAATGCATCATTCATGTATTTTCAAATATTCATCGATATTCTTATGAAAATGACAACAGACGACGAAAAATCCAAGCAAGATCTGACAACTATATGGCGACAAGCTTACAGCGGCAACCGAACAGAAAATGAAATCATTAAAGAATTTGAGAACGACTATGATGAAACACAAGCTGTTCGGTGGTACACGAGAAACAATTTTCTGTATCGTTCAATGAACAAGGCGCTGAGAGAATATGACACTGATATAATGCTTGCAATGAGATTTTTCCTGTGCGATTTACAACGACAGTTAAGTATCCTACATGAGGAGTTTCGTCAAAGCTCTATAAGTGAACCAATATTTCGTGTCTATAGAGGTCAAAGTATCTCGCCTGAAGAACTGAATCTCATTAGAGCAAGTCAAAATAAATTGCTCACATTTAATTGTTTTCTCTCAACTAGCATGAATCGGCAAGTTGCAAGTATGTTTGGAGAATCTGGTAGTATAACAAATATTGTGTGTGTCCTATTTGAAATTGAAATTGACACTCGTTTAAAAGACACTAAACCCTACGCTAATATATCAGGTGTCAGCTACTTCCAACAAGAAGAAGAAGTTTTAATCATGCTAGGTTCAATCTTTCAAATCAAGAAAGTTGAATACAATGAAGAACAAAAAATTTGGGTGGCCAAACTGAGTTTATGCAGTGAAAATGAATTTGTATTGAAACAATTGATGGAACAAATTAAACAAGAATCAAGCGGTGGCATATGTTCTCTTGGTTTTCTATTATACAAACAAGGGGATCTTGAGAAAGCAAAACATTTTTTTGAAAGACTTCTCAATGAAAACGTAACTTTGACCCTAAATGAGACTGCTAACTGTTATAGAGGAATGGGAGCAGTTGCAAGAAAAATGGAAGAATGGGATGAAGCACTACTATATTATAGTTACGAACTTTCACTACGTGAAATGTACCTTGGAGAGGAAGTGGCAATAGCATGCACATACTATGCAATTGGCGAAGTTCAATGCATGAAAAATGAACTTGACCTGGCGCTTTTAAATGAAGAAAAAGCACTTACCATTCTTCTACCTTTAAACGATCGACGGCTATCGGACATTTATGTAGTAATTGGAAGTATCTATCTTAAAAAGAATCAGTTATATCCGGCAATCAATTATTTTAAGAAAGCCATTATATTTGATCGTAGTATAAACTTGCCTAACGAGCATCCGAATTTTGGAAACAGTTATATGAATATGGCAAAAGCATATTTCGGATTGCATAAATGGGCAGAAGCAAAAGAATATTTCACGAAAGCACATGATATTTTTACAAAGTCACTTGGTTCAAAGGATTCGCGAATTTTAGCTGCAAAACAAGGTATTCAACACTCAATTCTTATGTTAACTTTACGTCAAAGTTTAACTGAAGAGGAACTTCAATACGTCGCTTTAACAGAGGCTTTTTTGAATCAATAAAGTTGGTGAGGTTACTCTTGAGACAGTGAGTTTCTTACAATAGAAATCTGAAATAGAAAGCAAAACTTGCGAATCCTACAAGGATCATCCATGAGGATAAGAACAACTGCCATGATCGACTTCATACTGACTAGAGGACTCTTCAAATGGCAAAAGATGACCATTAATGATTCTAGAAATCACACAATCAAAAGACTAGTGTACCCTATGAAAGACACAAAAAGTCTAAATTTTTTCGATTTCAGTAGGGTGATGACAGGTACTATGATTGAGTATGAACAACCATCACCGTTTTCACTACTGTTTGACACAGTAGATCATCAGATGGTTGAATTTCATCAGGAATATGAAAAACTACTCTGATGGGTGTGGGTGTGAGTATGAGTGCGGGTGTGAGTGTGGGTGTCGGTATGGGGTATGGGGTGTGGCTGTGGGTGTGGGTGTGGGTGTGGAGAGTGTGGAATGTGGGATGTGAGTGTGGGTGTGTGGGTGTTGGTGGGTCTTCTATTCTCTCACACCCACACCCACACCCACATCCTTTAGTTTCAAAATCAACTATTCTCTATTTTGAAATCAAATGTATTCGAGTGATTTAAAAATAAGTTTCATTGAAAAACGATAGAAAACTGCAAATATCACCATTGAGAGAGGAAAATTAATATTATTGATTCATGCAAGTCTTAATCAGTCTAATGTTCGAAGCATATCTGTTGATCAAGATCTGAAAACTCATGAAAGTTGTATGATTAGGAACTTAATTTTGTTTTTTTAACCTGATGAGGTAGTGATACAGACGTCAATTACAATTGACAAAACATTTCCTTCTACGGATATAGATTCACTTATCAACAATGAGCCGGTAAAGACGGACAACTAGAAGAAAATCTACAGCTATGAACAATTTTCTTCATATTTTACAGCCTATTTATTTTCTTGTCGTATGTTTACTCACGTCACTTGCATTCATCTATTTAAAATTCAGCAATTATCCTTTGTGAAAATCCATAGTATATACGAGAAAAGATCTTAGAGTTTTAAAGATATGAAATTTTTGTAATATACTTTAGAAATGTTTAGCCACCATTAAAAAAATTAACTAACTATCTTATTGTTTAATCGATCATTTTTTATACAAATCAATATCTCTTTTAAAGACAACTGAATTTTAAAGTTAACGTCGACATTTATATAAATCAGAGTGAATATCAATGTCCAATGAGTCATCTTTTTATTTCACTGATGATCACACAAACAGCGTCAAAAGTTCATAAACAAAGAAATAAAAAATTTCATATATATATTTTTTCATTTCATCTTTCGACTTGTTAAAAATTTTATTTACAACTCAAATTTAAGCGCATGCAGATATTAGTGTACATTTTCTCATTATCACAACACGAAACGCAAGGTTAAGTAAAAAAGAGGAAGAACATATGAAGAACGAAATTTATGTGATGATGAGCACATGGTTGGAAAAAAGCTGTCTACGTGATGAAAAAGGTGATGGTCCATTGATTCACGTAAACATACATTTATGGGGGAAAAACCAAGTAATGTTATCGATTATAAATATAAAATAAAATCTATTGCAAGCAAATCAAACAAAATTTGTGCACTGAACTATCGACTAACAAGTAAGTATATTTAATTTCCAACATTCTTAGACTAGTGATTACATTAAATTTGAAAGTAAAGAGTGACTACAAATAAGAAAAAAACGAAAGTAGTTTTACGAGAACTATGCTGAGTGATAATCAGGATGCGCAGTCGATTGTCTTGATCGAAGAAGCTCTTACATGTATTATAGGCTCACTGCAAACCACGTTACACACATTAACTTTTTTATACCTACATTACATCGGGAGTATCAGTAATGAAAGGCACAACTTTCAATTTATATGAAGATATCATAGCAAGGAATTCAAGAAATTATAATAGAATTTGCTCAATGATATAGACACATAAAAAGAATCTATTTGAATCTTAATGTACTGAATCAAAATCTAAGATTTGTACATGAAAACAATAAGTCCTTATTCACAGAATAGAGTAAGTGTCCAGATAACCTCTTGAAAGTCAGCTCAAATAAAAAAACAACCTTCATGAAGTAATCATTAAAGAAAATGAAATCGAATCGATTTCGACTTTTCATCACTCCAGCGGTGTTTTCTGTTGCATAGAACACAAGCTTATATGAGAGAAAGGAAACTTGGAAGGAGAGAGAAATAAGAAGAGAGAAAATAGTGAATATAGGAAAGAAAGACCAGGCAGCTATTATCTTTCATGAGGTTCTATTATTGGCACACTAAGAGCATGATCAAAGTTGATAATTCTATTGTTGTGCAACAAAAGAAGAAATTATAATCGGTTATAACTTAGATTTTATTTATACTGTTGTACTGGCTAATACACGATAAGGTGAAACAAACAAAATAGAGTCTTTTCCGATATAGAAAAAAGACGAAACAAAACCGATTAAAATCAGATTTTTTTTCCTTTTTTTCTTTTCGTAGGACTTCAGTGTTACAGCACTATGCTATTTGCTAATATATTTCAGCCTTTTTAACCATGTCATTCCGATCTCTCTAGTCTTTTCTCAAACAGTCCTAATCGAGGACTAGTCTAAGGTCTGGTGTGTCCTTAAATCTCGTCCCAAATTCGTCACTGATAAGCATCAGCCCACATATAATATCTAGTTTTGTTCAAGTGAAAGATCCACGTAGGACTACTTTAGTGTCGGTAATATATCAAATTATTATCAAAAATGCAGACTAGTTCTGGACGAAGCCGTTTCGAGATGAAGGATCGTATGATCGAAAATTCAACTCCTACATCTTGGTGAACATTTATAGACATTATTTAATTGAATTCTATTCATATATTTTTTTAAATTTTTATATGGATAAAAAAACCTTTGTATTCTAATACGAATTTATATATCCCCCTGAAAAAAAATAGCTTAACTCGGTATCTTTAGCATATCATTGCTATAAATCAACATTTTTAGAAAAATAATTATATATTCGGATAGCCCGTGAAATTTTCTACAAGTCTATACATGTACGTTTGGAATTGCACTTATTCGCTAAAAATAAACTCAAGCACATTTAAGGCACCCTCATCGTCAGATTCCTCGTAAATGCTTTTTTTACTCCTTCTTCATTCATATTTTTAAGTTTACTTTGAATATGCGAACAAGTTATTACAAAAGTATATATTCTAAGAGCACATGAAATGCTCTATTACTCTGTACTTTTGTCAGTCTTGTCTTGCAATTATTTGATAACAAATTCTTCAAGTATTGTTAATGGACCCACGCATCATGTTCTTAGACCAAATATTGTTGAAGATTTAGGCCATATCTTTCTGCAAAATAGTTCATCATAGACGAATCACTCTTAGCAGCATTAAGATAAGGACTGACAAGTGAATAATTATTCATACATCTTATTCGATTATCAGATAATCATTCATGGGTTGCTGTATGAGTTCACGTGTAGTAATCGAGAGCGGGAGTGTCACAGCGAGGATACATTGACAATACTCGAAGTATTGGTTATCAAATAATTGCAAGACAAGACTGACAAAAGTACAGAGTGATAGAGCATTTCATGTGCTCTTAGAATATATACTTACTTTTGTAATAACTTGTTCGCATATTCAAAATAAACTAAAAAGTATGAATGAAGAAGGAGTAAAAAAAGCATTTCCGAGGAATCTGACGATGAGGATGTCTTCGCTGTGCTTGGGCATATTTTTAGCGAACAAATGCAATTCAAAACGTACATATATAAACTTGTAGAGAATTTCACGGGCTATCCGAATATATAATTATTTTTTTAAAAATGTTGATTTACAATAATGATATGTTAAAGACACCGAGTTAAGCTATTTTTTTCAGGGGGATATATAAGTTCAAACAAGGCTGTTTTTTTTAATTAAAATATTATTTTCATCAAGTTTTAGTAAAAATTAATGAATGGGAACAAATACCATGTTCAAAATAAATTAATAATTTTTTTGTTTAATTGAAGAGAAGATAATGTATAGAAGCATCATAATTTTATTTTATTATAAATCAAGTTAATCCATTTTAACGTTGGAACTAGAATAGATTTGTGCAATCTTAATTAATTCTTAAATTAAACTAATCAGAGTGCATATTTAAAGTTAAATAAAATTGTGATGCAACAAAAATTATTCATATTATTTTAGAATTGGTGTGGATCTTTTCCTTATTAACACTCATACACTCACCCCTCACTTGTTTTCGACCATTTCGATTGTCTAGCAAATGAATAAGTGCCTGTCTGCTATTTGAACTATTAAAGCTGACATCAGTCTCTTGGTAAGACATGGTGTGACGCCAGGACACGCATCACGTGTTGAATACAGATAGGTCAGTTGTTCGAATCCGTCTTTTGTCTGCAGCTTTTACTCTTTTTCTGTCCTACGGATTAATCTAGATAGATTAGATAGACAAACATACTAGATATGCCGGGATTCAAGGATATTCTGGACTAGTCCAGACATCATTGCAGAACTTTTTCTTGTCAGGATAACTAGTCATGACGAGTATTGCAGACATTCCACTTATTTTTTGCTTACTTGTGTATTCTTCCTTGCTTCCTGCTTGATGTAAAGAGACTTTGCCCGTCCATCATCGTCATGTCGTCAGCAACACTCTTGAAATAAATCAACGGTCGACAGAGAAGAAGTCCTTAAAGTCTATAGCAACCAGCCAAAAAAAATGTGAACAAAAAGAATAAACAATTCTTTATACATAGGGAAACGACCTCTCAGTTATTGCATTCATTCACTCATCTGTTATGGACAAACAAAAATCGACAATAACTGCTGCTGGTGGATTATCAACAAAGGCTGTCACCACCAATCATGCTGCTGTGCTACCCCAACCTGTTCGCCGAGTACTCCAAAATTTTCTTCTGATCTGGCTTGATGCCAATTTCGATGAATCCAAAGATCACTATAACAAGTCAATACAAGATCTACAACATATTGTAGCAACAATCACAACATTTACAGATGTTGATCAATGTGTTGATTTTCTCAGTGACATTGAAGATGAAAAAGTATGGATGATTGTGTCTAATGCACTGGGACAACATATCGTACCAGAAATTCAAGCTTTGTCACAATTACACTCAATTTATGTTTTCTGTGACAATCAATCGATTCATCAACAATGGGCCAAAACAATACCTAAAGCAAAAGGTGTATACCAGGGTTCGGAATAGCAAGTGTACCAAGCAAAATCAAAATGTACGAAACCCTTGCGACATCTCAAATACACGCTGTTTTACACGCTGTTGAAAAAAGCAGGGTGTACAGAATACATTTTGCCTATAAAATTAACACTTTGATTCTTTTTATAAAAAAAACTGTTTTTTATTTGAAATAACATTAATACTAATACTACTGGATGATAACATGTTTCGCACGACCTCTTTTCATTAATTTTATTATTGGTCCTATTCTCCTTTTCTATTCTCCACGAGTGTTTTTTTTCGTCTGTTCTATTCTGTTTTAATTTTAAGGATGCATGAATAAATATAATATAATATAATATCGATATAGATTGTTGTTAATTCAACTTTTTAAATTGCATTAATGATGAAAATCTTTATTCTTTTTATTTTAGATTCGAATGAGTAAAACTCAAGTAAAATTATATGAATTGTGAAGCAAAAATAAAAATGAAGTTTCAATTTCAATAACAGAACATGGTCGATCATCATTTTCAGTAGAATCACAACGTGATCGTGATTCATCTTTATTTGTAGTAGAGCCGGAACGTGGTTCATCATCAGCAGTTCCAGCAGAACCACAACATGGTTCATCATCATCTTCAGTAGCACCACAACAAAATTCATCTTTATTTTTAGTAGAACCAGAACGTGGTTCATCATCATCAGTAGAACCAGAACGTGGTTCATCATCATCTATAGTAGGAGCCAAACTTACTTTATATTCTCATGAAAACAATATTATTGTATTGCAAACAATATTTTTATCATCATCATCAACGACGTTATCAGTCAATCCTGATTGTGAAATCATTAATGAAGGTAAAGATTATTAATCCGCAAGTTTGTAAATGTAAATTATCATAATTACATTACTTCTATAAATATAGGTGTTAAAAAACAAGCATTACCATCTGCTCGAACAAAACATCGTTCACAATATTTACACGAATGGGAAAAGAAACCTGAACCACATTTTAAAACTTATATCTACGATGATTTTGGTTGTAAACATGAAAGATTTATGTGTTGGTTATACTTCGACAATAACTCAATGTTTTGTCGTCTATGTCAAAAATTTGGAAAATATAGGAATGTTAATGGTAAGTTGTAAGATTAAAAAGCCATTTGTCTTTGTGATTTCGAAAAGAGTTCAATTGCCACAATAAAATTTGCATTATTTTCTACGAACAAAGACAAGACTAAATTCCTAAAATAATTTTTCTTTGCACAGGAAAAGAAAGTGTATGGTTTAATAATGGAATGAAAACACTATCCCTTGATAAAATCAAACAGCACAAAGAAAAAAGTGAGCTGCACAAGCAGGCGGAAGAGCAGGAGATTTTGCTTTCATCTCGAGTACAGCCAAATTGGCATATAACTAGAGAAAAAGAGGTTGGCAAACATGAACAAGCAATTCAACATTTGATGTTTGCTTGCATTTACTTGTGTCAAGAAAATCATCCATTAGCATCGATTGAATCTTTATGTGTCTTATTGGAGAAGTTAGGAGTGCAATTATAGACTGCACAGGTTTCAGGTGTGTCATATCGTAATAGTCATGCAGCTATGGGATTTATCCAACATATAGCTAATTTTCTTCACGAGGAATTATTTGAAAAAATTCAATTAAGCCCGATCTTAGGTATGTGGAACTGTACGAAATGTATTTATTCAATATCTTGTCGTATTACTTTGTTTGAGGCTGGATGATCGGTGAAACTACAACTCGAACTATTGAAAAAGTTGTATTGTGTTTGTGCGATATGTTGATAATTTTGAACCTAAAACGGCTTATTTTGGTTTGATGGATTTGGAGGGAAATGGCACTACAGCTAATATCGTTAAATCAATCAGTAGTTTGTGGAGAAAAGATGATATAAATCCATTAAAAGGTTGTTGGTTAGCAACAGGCAATGCGAGTACTTTTACTGGTCAGTGCTTTGCTATTATACCATAGGTTAATTGTTTGTTATATACAATACTTTCAGGTGTTCGAGAAGGTGTTCTAGCTAAAATACGTCGAAATTTTGGATGTGATTGATTGGAGTTGAATCCATGTCTTGCACATTCATTTTCTTTAGTTGGAAGTTATGCGAGTTACAAACCGAAAACTCATCGTATGTTTTTTTATAGCAAAAATTTGTTAGTTTGATGTTTAATATTTGTTTTAGCACATAGTCCACCAGCTGTTGATGAAACAATTTTAAATCTTGAAACTATAATTAGTAGGATATATGGTCATTTTAGTCGAAGCAGTGCTCGATTATTTAAATTAAAGCAATGGTAAAATTTATTTAGATCTTCCAGAAATGAAATTCAAGAAATTATTTGAAATTTGATGGCCGACTATATAAGATGGTATTAGACCGATTATTATAAACGTTCTACTGGGTTTGTGAATATAAAAATAATTATGTAAAAACTTTGTCTAAATGTACTTTTATTTAGGTTCACAGTCATTATTAGCTTACCTCCAAGAAGCAGCAACTGATGTTGCTTTATCTATTAGTGAACGTGAATCAGCAAAAGATCTATTAAAATCTATTTTGAACGACGACTTTTTATTAGCTCTACATTTCCAGTATGATCTTCCTGAAACTATTTTAGGTGAGTTTATTATTCTTTTGAAATATTATTCATTTTTGTTTTGAAAAACATTTCAGGTCTATTAACCAAGATTATGCAAAATGATAAACTTTCGTATTATAGTTTAATGGAAATGCTTCAAGATAAAAAAAAATTTTAGAAAGCTGGACATGTGAATTTTCATCAACAGTTGGTCCTGCATTATTCGATTATCTTCAATCAACAGCTGAAGAATCATTTGGAAGTTTTAGAGTAACTGTTGGTGATCGTAAAATGCATTTAAATAATTGTTTAGAACACATTCATCGTCTTCTACAAGAACTAGATAAACGATTTACTCCATCTAGATTACAGGAGTGTTTGTCTATTTTGTTTGATCCACAATATTTGATTAAAAACAAGAGAAATATAAGTTGTCTTGATTATGGAAGATCTGAACTAGATTTTCTTCGTCAAAAATACAATAAATTTCCTAATTTTGATTCAAATATTGTTCGTAATGAGTGGGAGTCTTTAAAGCAACCATTGAGTTATTTTGCAAATACTTTTTCTACTGTTCAATCTACACAAACGTTTTGGAAAGATTTTATTGCTTTAAAGGTCACGACAACTAGTAATTTTCTAAGTCAACATAAAAACATTTTATTATTATTAAATATATATTTAATTTCACCGACTAACTCTGCAGAATGTGAAAGAGGTGTACGTAAACTATTGACTTCTCTAAAATTTATATCATACTGTCTTTTATATTTTTAGTTTTCTGCAGCTAATCGTATTCAAGCAACAGGAAGATCACGTTTAAAAATTTCAACATTGGATATTTTAATGACTATACGAATGTTATTAAAAGACGACTTACGAAGGTAAATTGAAAAATTATTAAACTTTTATATATTTGCTTGTTTTTATAGTTCAAGGTGTCAAGAAGTTGTTAATAAAACTTTTGAGTCTTGGAGTGACTTAAATCATAATCGTCGTCTTCATCAAATACAGCTATTACTCGATACATCAGATGATTATACACCAACTAATCAAGTTCGTTCAGTTTCCAAGCGAAGTCGAGATTATCTTCAATTAGAATTTATTGAAAACAAAAAGAAAAAAAATCAAAGTATATTAAATGTGAGTTGTAGTGTCTTCTGCCCGTAGTTATTTTTTAATCTCTTTTGCAGGTGCTAATGGTTGTAAACGAGAAACTTCTGGAACTGATCCTAGTGAAAATGAAGCAATACTGTGTTATCATCAGAATGAACAATTTCAATGGATTGATTTGGACGAGAACTATTCAAGATGGTTGTGCAATTATTGTAGAATTAAACTTGCTATAGCAGAGGATCCAGTATGGTTCTGCGATGATCATGTAGATATGCATCGGGAAGAAGATGAAAATGAAAATTTTGATTGATTTTTGCTGATATTTTTTTAAATTGAAATAGTAAAATCTTTAGTTTTTATATCTTTTCGCTGAAGTAAAATGTCGATATAGGGTGTCCGGAAAGTCACTAGAGTTAGAAAAAATTGAATATCTCCGCTACGGCTCGAGCAAACGGGCTGATCTTTTTACCAATAATAGAGACATGTTCATACTTCAAATCCACACGGACAAGGTTAGCCAGAGCCTTTGTTAAATACCATCAATGACCTTAACAAAAAAGCATTTTACTTTTTTACAGATAGGAAAAAAACAATATATAGAGTGGCGCAAAAGTCACTTTGCCGAGAAAAAATTGAATATCTTCCCTACGGCTGAAGCAAACGAGCTGATTCTTTTATCAATGATAGAGGCATGTTCAAGCTTTGTATTCATAAAGACATGCCTAGAGAGACTCTTTGTTAAGTCTATTGTTTTTTCCTATCTGTAAAAAAGTAAAAAGTTTTTTGTTAAGGTCATTGATGGTATTTAACAAAGGCTCTCGCTAACCTTGTCCGTATGGATTTGAAGTATGAACATGTCTCTGTTATTGGTAAAAAGATCAGCTTGTTTGCTCGAGACGTAGCGGAGATATTCAATTTTTTCTAACTCTAATGACTTTCCGGACACCCTATATGTACTATTTTCTCAAATATATTTTCGCTCGTATCAGATTGAAAAATAATTATGGGTTTAGTTTTTGTTTATACAATCTTATATATTTGTTTTATATTTTTGATCAGATAAAAAAATGAACATTTATTGTTTTTTTGTAGATTATATAATAAATTTCGACGTGTACATCTTGATACACTTTGCTTGCGAAAATAAAGTGTATATGTACATTTTGCTTGGTTAAACAGAGTGTACGAAACATTTTGATTCGAAACTCCATTGCAAACCCTGGTGTATACACACAAATTGGTTTAATTTGCGAAGCATTAAAAATCGATTGTGAAGCATTACAAATGGATCGAAGAAATTGTGATCGAGGTATGATCTCGATCAGTTTTAATCATATTGATCCGTTATTTATGTATACACAATTGTTAAAAGAAACACTTTTGGAAATTGAAGATGATGATGTGAAATCTATTAAGGAACTCGTTGAATACTGTCGTCTTCACAGTGATGTTTCCGAAAAAACACTTGAAAAGATCGAACAAGAATATCGTGATCATACACCCATTTGGTGGTACACGGGTCCATATTTTATCTACTCAATGCTCAACCGTGGTCTTCAACAAATGGATGTCGACATTATACTTAAAATGGGCTTTTTTATTCGCCATCTACATCAACATATTACAGACTTACATTGTGAACAGCAAAACAGCAAAGCAGCCATGCCATCAAACTTTCAAGTTTTTCGTGGTCAAGGCTTATCCATGGAAGCCTTTGAAAAAATGAAGAAAACCAAAGGTGGACTTATGTCCTTTAATAATTTTTTGTCGACAAGTTGTAGTCATGAGAATTCTTTACAAATCTTTGCACGATCGGCAGCATTCGATGCGGATTCAGTTGGGATCCTTTTTGTTATGAACATCGATACGGCTATTTGCACAGCATCATCGACACCTTTCGTCAGCGTGAAAAATGTTGGCTTTTACCACGATGAAGACGAAGAAATTCTTTTCTCCACTCATACAATTTTCCATATCGATCGTATAGCACGTATCGAAGACACGCATACAGATCGACTCTGGCAAGTCAATCTTACCCTCGCTGGTAATCAAGACGATGATTTTAATAAACTTACAGCACATTTACGCAAAGAACTTGACGTCGTGGGAACAGGGTGGTCTCGACTGGGTCAAATTCTTATTAAGTTGGGCGAGCCTGCAAAAGCAGAACATCTCTATCAGCTGCTTCTTGAGAAGGCATCTTCGGATAGATACAAAGCGCAGTATAATGGTCAACTTGGCTCGGTGTATCAAAGCATAGGAGAATACTTGAAAGCAATAACATTTTACGAAAGAGCAACAGATATCGACAAGAAAATGAGCCCTCCGAGTCAGCTCAGCTTGGCTGATTCCTACAACACCATCGGTTTGGTGTATGATAACATGGGTGGGTACTGGAAAGCACTTTCATCTTACGAACAATCACTTGAAATTCGAAAAATAGCTCTTCCTCCGAATCATCCCGACTTGGCTTCTTCCTACAACAACATCGGTTCGGCATATTATAGTATGGGCAAGTACTCGAAAGCACTTTCATCGTACGAACGATCATTTGAAATCAAAAAAATAGCTCTTCCCCCGAATCATCCCGACTTGGCTGCTTTCTATAACAACATCGGTTTAGTGTATGATAACCTGGGCGAGTACTCGAAAGCACTTTCATCGTACGAGCGATCACTTAAAATCCGAAAAATAGCTCTCCCTTCGAACCATCCTGACTTGGCTCAATCCTACAACAACATCGGTGTGACGTATAATGACATGGGCGAGTACTCGAAAGCACTTTCATCGTACGAACAATCACTTGAAATCCGAAAAATAGCTCTCCCTCCGAACCATCCCGACTTGGCTACTTCCTACAACAACATCGGAGGGGTGTATCATAACCTGGGCGAGTACTCGAAAGCACTTTCATCGTACGAACGATCACTTGAAATTCGAAAAATAGCTCTTCCTCCGAATCATCCCGACTTGGTTCAATCCTACAACAACATCGGTGTGATGTATAATGACATGGGAGAGTACTCGAAAGCACTTTCATCGTGCGAACGATCACTTGAAATCCGAAAAATAGTTCTCCCTTCGAACCATTCCGACTTGGCTAATTCCTACAACAACATAGGAGGGGTGTATCATAACATGGGCGAGTACTCGAAAGCACTTTCATCGTACGAACGATCACTTGAAATCCGAAAAATAGCTCTCCCTCCGAATCATCCCGACTTGGCTGCTTCTTACAACAACATCGGCAATGTGTATTATAACATGGACGAGCACTCGAAAGCACTATCACGGTATGAACGAGCACTTGAAATAAAAAAAATAGCTCTCCCTCCGAATCATCCCTCGTTGGCTTCTTCCTACAACAACATTGGTTTGGTGTATGATGACATGGGCGAGTGCTCGAAAGCACTTTCATATTACGAAAAGGCGCAAGATATCTGGAAAAAATCACTACCATCAAATCATCCACATATTGCACTTGTGAAAAGAAACATTGACAATGTAAAAAAGAAAATGTGATTGTTTTTTTTAAACGAAAAAATAAATTGGCATTCTTGAATACAAGGCTCGCCGAAGCGCACCAGCTGCAAAAATTTCGCGCACGCGCGATCAGGGATACCCTCTGTATTCTGTTAAGTTGTAAAGTGGACAAAGCCGGCAATGATAAGGCAAACATATATTTATATATGTATGACTAGTATATCCATGATTATCATCTTCGGAAAGACGATGATCAGATGGACACTTCTAGCCATACATACATAGATGTATATTATGAAGGCCTACCATCTGTACGCCTGTAAAGGTTACCAACAGAAGGTCGGATATCCCTGGGAAGGTTCATTTTGTTGGGTTACCGGACGTTCACCAATAGGAATTTCGCAAACTGGACTTTCGTCATTGGCGATCGGCCAGTGAACTTTCGCCAATCGGTGAATTTCCAGTGAACTTTCGCCAATTGGCGAGCGTTCAGTGAACTTTTGCCAATATACTCCCTATACTTTCGTCAATTGACGAATTTCCATTGAACTTTCTTGAATTTAGGTATAACAGTAACGTTGATTAGAGAGATTGATCAACTGTATTTATAACTGTATGACTTGGGGTACATTTTTATAATGCTAGGCGTAGTTCTTGTACACCACTTACCATATGAATATTCCACCTTCATTAATGAAAATCTATTCAACCTTCGCCAATTCGTCCCCTGGAAATTCGTCAATTGGCGACAGTTCAGTGAAATTTCGCCAATATATCCCTTGGAAATTCGCCAATTGGCAAAAGTTCAGTGGATTTTCGCTAGTATACGCTCTGGATTTTCGCCAATAATTGGCGAAAGTCTTATTGGCGAAGCTCCGGACCCCTATTTTGTTTTAGAGCCACCCTCAAAAGCTCCGTTTGTTTTAAATTTTTGTTCTTCTGTTGTGAAGAACGAGAAGAAGCAGAAACGGAAAGAAGAAAAGGTAAAAAAAGATGGAAGACGCGAGAAAAGACAACGTCGACATTTACGGAGTGATAATAATACGCAGTGCATGATAACAACAACCGGTTTGTGTCGATATAAAAAAAATCGAACGCACGACATCTTTGTTGTTGTTAAACATTTCGTGTTCAATTCATTTAGAATGTGTAAGAACAACTTGAATGACGTGCGCTCGATGTTCAAGCCAATGAATGACGATCGAACAAAACAGGAGAAAGAAAAAAAAGAGAAAATTTCAATTTAAAAATGAAGATGCGCATCATTTCTTTTTTTTCTTTATACATGTTGAATTTTATTGAAAACTCAAATTATTAATCATTAAATCTTTAAAACAAATATGTTCGTTTAAAGGACCGTCTAAAATGAAAAAAAAAAGAATAGTTACTATCTATAGAAATAAAACAATATTTATCTTTATCTAATGACTCACATTATTTTTTGTTTTTTCTATCGATGTTTGTCGTTTATGTTTCTTATATATCTATCGTTATCATTGATTACTATATTAAGCGAATCGAAAAAAGAGTCTAGGATATTGAAAGGAGATGCGGTTTTTTTTGTATGTATCTAAGATCGTATCTTTTTTTAAAATTTGGTATACTTTTGAAGACAGTATGAATTCTATCAGATGAAGTATAACATTATTTTAGTAACGTTTTTTAATACAACGAATAAAACAAAAGTATCTTGTTTCAAAAGCATAAAGTTATATGAGGCGATTGCAAGCCATTTGTACAATTGAGAAAAAAATAATGGCTAACGAGGGAACTGTCCGAAGTGATTAACCGCTTTTGAGCTCATACTTTGAGGACATAGAGGGTATCTCTAGACTAGAACAAACCTAAAAGGATACGTGCCCATGGCTCTTCTTTCCTGAGATATTGAATATTCAAGGTATAAAACAGTATAATGATTTTGAATCAACATCGCAACTATAGAATAAACGAAGGGTGGGTGTGGGTCCAGCTCTTGTATTCAATGACATCCACCCCTCACCCTCAAGAATCGAAAACCCTACTTCTAAGTAGAAGTGATGAATAAAAAAAACTTCTATCTTTTTTTTAGTGAAAATCCTGTAATTTAGAAAACTACTTAGAGCAATCCAAAAGTAATGTCATTAAGGTCGTATTTCCTTAAAGTAAGGAAAAGAAATTTTCTGTTTTTATCAAAAGATAGAGCGTCTTTCGTTTTATCTTTCTATGCTATTTGATTGACCTTCACGCAATATTAGAATAAACAAATCTCGGTAAGAAATGTTTTCGTTGAAAGCTGGCTGGTTGTATTACATTATACTAAGGGCAGTCAAAAAGTTTTGACAACAGCTGTGTAAAATTCCATCTAAATTGGTTTTATTCTTCATGTTGGCCTATTCTAGTAGCGACATTTGTTATGTATTAAAATACCAATACGAAGCTTGACAAGTGTCTATTATGGCAAATTTGTAACGAATGTTTTGAACACCTCTGTTTTCAGATGGGTATACTCTGCTTACGGTCACATATAAAAACTCGTTTCTTATTAGGTTTAACTGCTACATAAATTCATGATGAATTAACTACTGCTTATGGACAAGGTGTTGTTTCATATCGTATAGTTGCTCGATGGATTGAACGATTTTCAAACGAGCGAGAGTCCTTGGAAGATAATCCTCGAAGTGTCGTCCAATAACGACCACTATTCAAGAAAATATTGATGCTGTTAAAGATATGGTGAACAATGATTCACATATTAGTATTGATTGTATTGCTACCACCACAGACACGTCTATTACATATATTATTGTGATGAATGTTTAAAAAAATTAGTCAAAAATTTACACAAGAAAAAATCATCATAAAAAAAAACATAGCATCTCGACAATGCAAAAATGCGTATGCAGGATATTAATCTTAATCTTAATTATACTCAAGAAGGAAAACCAAAGTTATGGTTTATCCACTATAGCCAACTGACCTTAGTCCTTCAGACTTTTGATTGTTCAGTTGTTTGCAATGTAACCTTGACTCATATCCAGATAATACAAGTTTAGCTAAAGCAATAACCAAGGCACTTAGATCAATACCTATTCACGAATACCAAAAGACCTTTCAGAAGTGGATTGAGAGGATGAAACTTTGTGTCGGACATCATGGAGACTACTTCGAATATTTACTGTAAATAGAATAGCAAAATGTTTTTTGCTATGAATAAATATTTGAAAGTGACAGAACTTTTTGACTGCCCTATGTACAACCAGCCAGCTTTCAACGACAACATTTCTTACCGCGATTTGTTTATTCTAATATTGAGTGAAGGTCAATCAAATAGCATAGAAAGATAGAGCGAAAGACGCTCTATCTTTTGATAAAAAAAGAAAATTTCTTTTCCTTACTTTAAGGAAATACGATCCTGATGACACTACTTTTGGATTGTCCTAAGTAGATCTTAGATGAAATCCTATATTTTCAAAAACTCGTAATCCGAGACCAGTACATGTATTAAATAGCTCAAAAACTAACTTGATAGGAGTTTGTCACACAAAGGTAACTAGCTGCAAGTCAATCACAAATAGACGCAGAAAATAATGAAAAAAGACTAAGATACTTAAGTATTGACATAAATTCGTAGCATCGTCTCATTCATTTCGATGCGGTTCTGTTGGATTAGTCACTTTGAAAAATGTGAGTATTTCTCATAAGGATCGGATGTAAAAAAGCTCGAAGAAAAAAATGTCGAAACGATGAATATTAATATACTGAATCAAAGAGATTAGAAATTTTATTTGATTCCATAAGACGAAAGATAGGTACGTCGATGATGAGATTGGCTATTTGAAAAAAGTGATAAATGGGTAAAATTCAAAAGCATGGTAATAATATCAAGTTTATTTTCTATTGGCGATCAACAATTGGGTGTTAATTGTGAAAGTATGAGTGTGATTGTGGATCAAAGAAAGATCCACATTCAGACCAATACCTAAATCCACACCCACACCCAGTCTTTGCCAACAGTAGACCAGCTGAAAAATGTCTCACTCTGTGCATATGAAAATTGGCTCTTAGCAGTAAAATGTTTGTCTTTTTCTTTTTCTAACGTATAGCCACTTTCGAATGTTATATCTTTACGAAAGAGAAAAAACTTAATGTTGTTCTTCTTTTTTGTGTTTCTTATCATTTTTTTTTCTTTCTTTTAGTTATCACATAAGACTCAACATGTCTTTACCGTCAGGTGATTTTGCTCGAAAGATTTTCTTTAAGATCCACAATGATTTACCGAGGCAAGGTCCTGGAAGTACTCAATCAACTCTTCAAGCTCTACGCTCTGTCAATCCGAATCACAGACATCTAGACATATTGGATATTGGTTGTGGTTCTGGTGTGACTACTTTCGCTTTAGCAAGATTAGAACATCGCTTAACTGCAATTGATAACCATGAATCATTCATAGAGACTC